>CAXAQZ010000906.1:0-11452 GCA_963971145.1 Sussaba pulchella
CTATCTCTCTATCTCTCTATCTCTCTATCTCTCTATCTCTCTATCTCTCTATCTCTCTATCTCTCTATCTCTCTATCTCTCTATCTCTCTATCTCTCTATCTCTCATCTCTCTATCTCTCTATCTCTCTATCTCTCTATCTCTATCTCTCTATCTCTCTATCTCTCTATCTCTCTATCTCTCTATCTCTCTATCTCTCTATCTCTCTATCTCTCTATCTCTCTATCTCTCTATCTCTCTATCTCTCTATCTCTCTATCTCTCTATCTCTCTATCTCTCTATCTCTCTATCTCTCTATCTCTCTATCTCTCTATCTCTCTATCTCTCTATCTCTCTATCTCTCTATCTCTCTATCTCTCTATCTCTCTATCTCTCTATCTCTCTATCTCTCTATCTCTCTATCTCTCTATCTCTCTATCTCTCTATCTCTCTATCTCTCTATCTCTCTATCTCTCTATCTCTCTATCTCTCTATCTCTCTATCTCTCTATCTCTCTATCTCTCTATCTCTCTATCTCTCTATCTCTCTATCTCTCTATCTCTCTATCTCTCTATCTCTCTATCTCTCTATCTCTCTATCTCTCTATCTCTCTATCTCTCTATCTCTCTATCTCTCTATCTCTCTATCTCTCTATCTCTCTATCTCTCTATCTCTCTATCTCTCTATCTCTCTATCTCTCTATCTCTCTATCTCTCTATCTCTCTATCTCTCTATCTCTCTATCTCTCTATCTCTCTATCTCTCTATCTCTCTATCTCTCTATCTCTCTATCTCTCTATCTCTCTATCTCTCTATCTCTCTATCTCTCTATCTCTCTATCTCTCTATCTCTCTATCTCTCTATCTCTCTATCTCTCTATCTCTCTATCTCTCTATCTCTCTATCTCTCTATCTCTCTATCTCTCTATCTCTCTATCTCTCTATCTCTCTATCTCTCTATCTCTCTATCTCTCTATCTCTCTATCTCTCTATCTCTCTATCTCTCTATCTCTCTATCTCTCTATCTCTCTATCTCTCTATCTCTCTATCTCTCTATCTCTCTATCTCTCTATCTCTCTATCTCTCTATCTCTCTATCTCTCTATCTCTCTATCTCTCTATCTCTCTATCTCTCTATCTCTCTATCTCTCTATCTCTCTATCTCTCTATCTCTCTATCTCTCTATCTCTCTATCTCTCTATCTCTCTATCTCTCTATCTCTCTATCTCTCTATCTCTCTATCTCTCTATCTCTCTATCTCTCTATCTCTCTATCTCTCTATCTCTCTATCTCTCTATCTCTCTATCTCTCTATCTCTCTATCTCTCTATCTCTCTATCTCTCTATCTCTCTATCTCTCTATCTCTCTATCTCTCTATCTCTCTATCTCTCTATCTCTCTATCTCTCTATCTCTCTATCTCTCTATCTCTCTATCTCTCTATCTCTCTATCTCTCTATCTCTCTATCTCTCTATCTCTCTATCTCTCTATCTCTCTATCTCTCTATCTCTCTATCTCTCTATCTCTCTATCTCTCTATCTCTCTATCTCTCTATCTCTCTATCTCTCTATCTCTCTATCTCTCTATCTCTCTATCTCTCTATCTCTCTATCTCTCTATCTCTCTATCTCTCTATCTCTCTATCTCTCTATCTCTCTATCTCTCTATCTCTCTATCTCTCTATCTCTCTATCTCTCTATCTCTCTATCTCTCTATCTCTCTATCTCTCTATCTCTCTATCTCTCTATCTCTCTATCTCTCTATCTCTCTATCTCTCTATCTCTCTATCTCTCTATCTCTCTATCTCTCTATCTCTCTATCTCTCTATCTCTCTATCTCTCTATCTCTCTATCTCTCTATCTCTCTATCTCTCTATCTCTCTATCTCTCTATCTCTCTATCTCTCTATCTCTCTATCTCTCTATCTCTCTATCTCTCTATCTCTCTATCTCTCTATCTCTCTATCTCTCTATCTCTCTATCTCTCTATCTCTCTATCTCTCTATCTCTCTATCTCTCTATCTCTCTATCTCTCTATCTCTCTATCTCTCTATCTCTCTATCTCTCTATCTCTCTATCTCTCTATCTCTCTATCTCTCTATCTCTCTATCTCTCTATCTCTCTATCTCTCTATCTCTCTATCTCTCTATCTCTCTATCTCTCTATCTCTCTATCTCTCTATCTCTCTATCTCTCTATCTCTCTATCTCTCTATCTCTCTATCTCTCTATCTCTCTATCTCTCTATCTCTCTATCTCTCTATCTCTCTATCTCTCTATCTCTCTATCTCTCTATCTCTCTATCTCTCTATCTCTCTATCTCTCTACTATCTCTCTATCTCTCTATCTCTCTATCTCTCTATCTCTCTATCTCTCTATCTCTCTATCTCTCTATCTCTCTATCTCTCTATCTCTCTATCTCTCTATCTCTCTATCTCTCTATCTCTCTATCTCTCTATCTCTCTATCTCTCTATCTCTCTCTCTATCTCTCTATCTCTCTATCTCTCTATCTCTCTATCTCTCTATCTCTCTATCTCTCTATCTCTCTATCTCTCTATCTCTCTATCTCTCTATCTCTCTATCTCTCTATCTCTCTATCTCTCTATCTCTCTATCTCTCTATCTCTCTATCTCTCTATCTCTCTATCTCTCTATCTCTCTATCTCTCTATCTCTCTATCTCTCTATCTCTCTATCTCTCTATCTCTCTATCTCTCTATCTCTCTATCTCTCTATCTCTCTATCTCTCTATCTCTCTATCTCTCTATCTCTCTATCTCTCTATCTCTCTATCTCTCTATCTCTCTATCTCTCTATCTCTCTATCTCTCTATCTCTATCTCTCTCTATCTCTCTATCTCTCTATCTCTCTATCTCTCTATCTCTCTATCTCTCTATCTCTCTATCTCTCTATCTCTCTATCTCTCTATCTCTCTATCTCTCTATCTCTCTATCTCTCTATCTCTCTATCTCTCTATCTCTCTATCTCTCTATCTCTCTATCTCTCTATCTCTCTATCTCTCTATCTCTCTATCTCTCTATCTCTCTATCTCTCTATCTCTCTATCTCTCTATCTCTCTATCTCTCTATCTCTCTATCTCTCTATCTCTCTATCTCTCTATCTCTCTATCTCTCTATCTCTCTATCTCTCTATCTCTCTATCTCTCTATCTCTCTATCTCTCTATCTCTCTATCTCTCTATCTCTCTATCTCTCTATCTCTCTATCTCTCTATCTCTCTATCTCTCTATCTCTCTATCTCTCTATCTCTCTATCTCTCTATCTCTCTATCTCTCTATCTCTCTATCTCTCTATCTCTCTATCTCTCTATCTCTCTATCTCTCTATCTCTCTATCTCTCTATCTCTCTATCTCTCTATCTCTCTATCTCTCTATCTCTCTATCTCTCTATCTCTCTATCTCTCTATCTCTCTATCTCTCTATCTCTCTATCTCTCTATCTCTCTATCTCTCTATCTCTCTATCTCTCTATCTCTCTATCTCTCTATCTCTCTATCTCTCTATCTCTCTATCTCTCTATCTCTCTATCTCTCTATCTCTCTATCTCTCTATCTCTCTATCTCTCTATCTCTCTATCTCTCTATCTCTCTATCTCTCTATCTCTCTATCTCTCTATCTCTCTATCTCTCTATCTCTCTATCTCTCTATCTCTCTATCTCTCTATCTCTCTATCTCTCTATCTCTCTATCTCTCTATCTCTCTATCTCTCTATCTCTCTATCTCTCTATCTCTCTATCTCTCTATCTCTCTATCTCTCTATCTCTCTATCTCTCTATCTCTCTATCTCTCTATCTCTCTATCTCTCTATCTCTCTATCTCTCTATCTCTCTATCTCTCTATCTCTCTATCTCTCTATCTCTCTATCTCTCTATCTCTCTATCTCTCTATCTCTCTATCTCTCTATCTCTCTATCTCTCTATCTCTCTATCTCTCTATCTCTCTATCTCTCTATCTCTCTATCTCTCTATCTCTCTATCTCTCTATCTCTCTATCTCTCTATCTCTCTATCTCTCTATCTCTCTATCTCTCTATCTCTCTATCTCTCTATCTCTCTATCTCTCTATCTCTCTATCTCTCTATCTCTCTATCTCTCTATCTCTCTATCTCTCTATCTCTCTATCTCTCTATCTCTCTATCTCTCTATCTCTCTATCTCTCTATCTCTCTATCTCTCTATCTCTCTATCTCTCTATCTCTCTATCTCTCTATCTCTCTATCTCTCTATCTCTCTATCTCTCTATCTCTCTATCTCTCTATCTCTCTATCTCTCTATCTCTCTATCTCTCTATCTCTCTATCTCTCTATCTCTCTATCTCTCTATCTCTCTATCTCTCTATCTCTCTATCTCTCTATCTCTCTATCTCTCTATCTCTCTATCTCTCTATCTCTCTATCTCTCTATCTCTCTATCTCTCTATCTCTCTATCTCTCTATCTCTCTATCTCTCTATCTCTCTATCTCTCTATCTCTCTATCTCTCTATCTCTCTATCTCTCTATCTCTCTATCTCTCTATCTCTCTATCTCTCTATCTCTCTATCTCTCTATCTCTCTATCTCTCTATCTCTCTATCTCTCTATCTCTCTATCTCTCTATCTCTCTATCTCTCTATCTCTCTATCTCTCTATCTCTCTATCTCTCTATCTCTCTATCTCTCTATCTCTCTATCTCTCTATCTCTCTATCTCTCTATCTCTCTATCTCTCTATCTCTCTATCTCTCTATCTCTCTATCTCTCTATCTCTCTATCTCTCTATCTCTCTATCTCTCTATCTCTCTATCTCTCTATCTCTCTATCTCTCTATCTCTCTATCTCTCTATCTCTCTATCTCTCTATCTCTCTATCTCTCTATCTCTCTATCTCTCTATCTCTCTATCTCTCTATCTCTCTATCTCTCTATCTCTCTATCTCTCTATCTCTCTATCTCTCTATCTCTCTATCTCTCTATCTCTCTATCTCTCTATCTCTCTATCTCTCTATCTCTCTATCTCTCTATCTCTCTATCTCTCTATCTCTCTATCTCTCTATCTCTCTATCTCTCTATCTCTCTATCTCTCTATCTCTCTATCTCTCTATCTCTCTATCTCTCTATCTCTCTATCTCTCTATCTCTCTATCTCTCTATCTCTCTATCTCTCTATCTCTCTATCTCTCTATCTCTCTATCTCTCTATCTCTCTATCTCTCTATCTCTCTATCTCTCTATCTCTCTATCTCTCTATCTCTCTATCTCTCTATCTCTCTATCTCTCTATCTCTCTATCTCTCTATCTCTCTATCTCTCTATCTCTCTATCTCTCTATCTCTCTATCTCTCTATCTCTCTATCTCTCTATCTCTCTATCTCTCTATCTCTCTATCTCTCTATCTCTCTATCTCTCTATCTCTCTATCTCTCTATCTCTCTATCTCTCTATCTCTCTATCTCTCTATCTCTCTATCTCTCTATCTCTCTATCTCTCTATCTCTCTATCTCTCTATCTCTCTATCTCTCTATCTCTCTATCTCTCTATCTCTCTATCTCTCTATCTCTCTATCTCTCTATCTCTCTATCTCTCTATCTCTCTATCTCTCTATCTCTCTATCTCTCTATCTCTCTATCTCTCTATCTCTCTATCTCTCTATCTCTCTATCTCTCTATCTCTCTATCTCTCTATCTCTCTATCTCTCTATCTCTCTATCTCTCTATCTCTCTATCTCTCTATCTCTCTATCTCTCTATCTCTCTATCTCTCTATCTCTCTATCTCTCTATCTCTCTATCTCTCTATCTCTCTATCTCTCTATCTCTCTATCTCTCTATCTCTCTATCTCTCTATCTCTCTATCTCTCTATCTCTCTATCTCTCTATCTCTCTATCTCTCTATCTCTCTATCTCTCTATCTCTCTATCTCTCTATCTCTCTATCTCTCTATCTCTCTATCTCTCTATCTCTCTATCTCTCTATCTCTCTATCTCTCTATCTCTCTATCTCTCTATCTCTCTATCTCTCTATCTCTCTATCTCTCTATCTCTCTATCTCTCTATCTCTCTATCTCTCTATCTCTCTATCTCTCTATCTCTCTATCTCTCTATCTCTCTATCTCTCTATCTCTCTATCTCTCTATCTCTCTATCTCTCTATCTCTCTATCTCTCTATCTCTCTATCTCTCTATCTCTCTATCTCTCTATCTCTCTATCTCTCTATCTCTCTATCTCTCTATCTCTCTATCTCTCTATCTCTCTATCTCTCTATCTCTCTATCTCTCTATCTCTCTATCTCTCTATCTCTCTATCTCTCTATCTCTCTATCTCTCTATCTCTCTATCTCTCTATCTCTCTATCTCTCTATCTCTCTATCTCTCTATCTCTCTATCTCTCTATCTCTCTATCTCTCTATCTCTCTATCTCTCTATCTCTCTATCTCTCTATCTCTCTATCTCTCTATCTCTCTATCTCTCTATCTCTCTATCTCTCTATCTCTCTATCTCTCTATCTCTCTATCTCTCTATCTCTCTATCTCTCTATCTCTCTATCTCTCTATCTCTCTATCTCTCTATCTCTCTATCTCTCTATCTCTCTATCTCTCTATCTCTCTATCTCTCTATCTCTCTATCTCTCTATCTCTCTATCTCTCTATCTCTCTATCTCTCTATCTCTCTATCTCTCTATCTCTCTATCTCTCTATCTCTCTATCTCTCTATCTCTCTATCTCTCTATCTCTCTATCTCTCTATCTCTCTATCTCTCTATCTCTCTATCTCTCTATCTCTCTATCTCTCTATCTCTCTATCTCTCTATCTCTCTATCTCTCTATCTCTCTATCTCTCTATCTCTCTATCTCTCTATCTCTCTATCTCTCTATCTCTCTATCTCTCTATCTCTCTATCTCTCTATCTCTCTATCTCTCTATCTCTCTATCTCTCTATCTCTCTATCTCTCTATCTCTCTATCTCTCTATCTCTCTATCTCTCTATCTCTCTATCTCTCTATCTCTCTATCTCTCTATCTCTCTATCTCTCTATCTCTCTATCTCTCTATCTCTCTATCTCTCTATCTCTCTATCTCTCTATCTCTCTATCTCTCTATCTCTCTATCTCTCTATCTCTCTATCTCTCTATCTCTCTATCTCTCTATCTCTCTATCTCTCTATCTCTCTATCTCTCTATCTCTCTATCTCTCTATCTCTCTATCTCTCTATCTCTCTATCTCTCTATCTCTCTATCTCTCTATCTCTCTATCTCTCTATCTCTCTATCTCTCTATCTCTCTATCTCTCTATCTCTCTATCTCTCTATCTCTCTATCTCTCTATCTCTCTATCTCTCTATCTCTCTATCTCTCTATCTCTCTATCTCTCTATCTCTCTATCTCTCTATCTCTCTATCTCTCTATCTCTCTATCTCTCTATCTCTCTATCTCTCTATCTCTCTATCTCTCTATCTCTCTATCTCTCTATCTCTCTATCTCTCTATCTCTCTATCTCTCTATCTCTCTATCTCTCTATCTCTCTATCTCTCTATCTCTCTATCTCTCTATCTCTCTATCTCTCTATCTCTCTATCTCTCTATCTCTCTATCTCTCTATCTCTCTATCTCTCTATCTCTCTTCTCTCTATCTCTCTATCTCTCTATCTCTCTATCTCTCTATCTCTCTATCTCTCTATCTCTCTATCTCTCTATCTCTCTATCTCTCTATCTCTCTATCTCTCTATCTCTCTATCTCTCTATCTCTCTATCTCTCTATCTCTCTATCTCTCTATCTCTCTATCTCTCTATCTCTCTATCTCTCTATCTCTCTATCTCTCTATCTCTCTATCTCTCTATCTCTCTATCTCTCTATCTCTCTATCTCTCTATCTCTCTATCTCTCTATCTCTCTATCTCTCTATCTCTCTATCTCTCTATCTCTCTATCTCTCTATCTCTCTATCTCTCTATCTCTCTATCTCTCTATCTCTCTATCTCTCTATCTCTCTATCTCTCTATCTCTCTATCTCTCTATCTCTCTATCTCTCTATCTCTCTATCTCTCTATCTCTCTATCTCTCTATCTCTCTATCTCTCTATCTCTCTATCTCTCTATCTCTCTATCTCTCTATCTCTCTATCTCTCTATCTCTCTATCTCTCTATCTCTCTATCTCTCTATCTCTCTATCTCTCTATCTCTCTATCTCTCTATCTCTCTATCTCTCTATCTCTCTATCTCTCTATCTCTCTATCTCTCTATCTCTCTATCTCTCTATCTCTCTATCTCTCTATCTCTCTATCTCTCTATCTCTCTATCTCTCTATCTCTCTATCTCTCTATCTCTCTATCTCTCTATCTCTCTATCTCTCTATCTCTCTATCTCTCTATCTCTCTATCTCTCTATCTCTCTATCTCTCTATCTCTCTATCTCTCTATCTCTCTATCTCTCTATCTCTCTATCTCTCTATCTCTCTATCTCTCTATCTCTCTATCTCTCTATCTCTCTATCTCTCTATCTCTCTATCTCTCTATCTCTCTATCTCTCTATCTCTCTATCTCTCTATCTCTCTATCTCTCTATCTCTCTATCTCTCTATCTCTCTATCTCTCTATCTCTCTATCTCTCTATCTCTCTATCTCTCTATCTCTCTATCTCTCTATCTCTCTATCTCTCTATCTCTATCTCTCTCTCTATCTCTCTATCTCTCTATCTCTCTATCTCTCTATCTCTCTATCTCTCTATCTCTCTATCTCTCTATCTCTCTATCTCTCTATCTCTCTATCTCTCTATCTCTCTATCTCTCTATCTCTCTATCTCTCTATCTCTCTATCTCTCTATCTCTCTATCTCTCTATCTCTCTATCTCTCTATCTCTCTATCTCTCTATCTCTCTATCTCTCTATCTCTCTATCTCTCTATCTCTCTATCTCTCTATCTCTCTATCTCTCTATCTCTCTATCTCTCTATCTCTCTATCTCTCTATCTCTCTATCTCTCTATCTCTCTATCTCTCTATCTCTCTATCTCTCTATCTCTCTATCTCTCTATCTCTCTATCTCTCTATCTCTCTATCTCTCTATCTCTCTATCTCTCTATCTCTCTATCTCTCTATCTCTCTATCTCTCTATCTCTCTATCTCTCTATCTCTCTATCTCTCTATCTCTCTATCTCTCTATCTCTCTATCTCTCTATCTCTCTATCTCTCTATCTCTCTATCTCTCTATCTCTCTATCTCTCTATCTCTCTATCTCTCTATCTCTCTATCTCTCTATCTCTCTATCTCTCTATCTCTCTATCTCTCTATCTCTCTATCTCTCTATCTCTCTATCTCTCTATCTCTCTATCTCTCTATCTCTCTATCTCTCTATCTCTCTATCTCTCTATCTCTCTATCTCTCTATCTCTCTATCTCTCTATCTCTCTATCTCTCTATCTCTCTATCTCTCTATCTCTCTATCTCTCTATCTCTCTATCTCTCTATCTCTCTATCTCTCTATCTCTCTATCTCTCTATCTCTCTATCTCTCTATCTCTCTATCTCTCTATCTCTCTATCTCTCTATCTCTCTATCTCTCTATCTCTCTATCTCTCTATCTCTCTATCTCTCTATCTCTCTATCTCTCTATCTCTCTATCTCTCTATCTCTCTATCTCTCTATCTCTCTATCTCTCTATCTCTCTATCTCTCTATCTCTCTATCTCTCTATCTCTCTATCTCTCTATCTCTCTATCTCTCTATCTCTCTATCTCTCTATCTCTCTATCTCTCTATCTCTCTATCTCTCTATCTCTCTATCTCTCTATCTCTCTATCTCTCTATCTCTCTATCTCTCTATCTCTCTATCTCTCTATCTCTCTATCTCTCTATCTCTCTATCTCTCTATCTCTCTATCTCTCTATCTCTCTATCTCTCTATCTCTCTATCTCTCTATCTCTCTATCTCTCTATCTCTCTATCTCTCTATCTCTCTATCTCTCTATCTCTCTATCTCTCTATCTCTCTATCTCTCTATCTCTCTATCTCTCTATCTCTCTATCTCTCTATCTCTCTATCTCTCTATCTCTCTATCTCTCTATCTCTCTATCTCTCTATCTCTCTATCTCTCTATCTCTCTATCTCTCTATCTCTCTATCTCTCTATCTCTCTATCTCTCTATCTCTCTATCTCTCTATCTCTCTATCTCTCTATCTCTCTATCTCTCTATCTCTCTATCTCTCTATCTCTCTATCTCTCTATCTCTCTATCTCTCTATCTCTCTATCTCTCTATCTCTCTATCTCTCTATCTCTCTATCTCTCTATCTCTCTATCTCTCTATCTCTCTATCTCTCTATCTCTCTATCTCTCTATCTCTCTATCTCTCTATCTCTCTATCTCTCTATCTCTCTATCTCTCTATCTCTCTATCTCTCTATCTCTCTATCTCTCTATCTCTCTATCTCTCTATCTCTCTATCTCTCTATCTCTCTATCTCTCTATCTCTCTATCTCTCTATCTCTCTATCTCTCTATCTCTCTATCTCTCTATCTCTCTATCTCTCTATCTCTCTATCTCTCTATCTCTCTATCTCTCTATCTCTCTATCTCTCTATCTCTCTATCTCTCTATCTCTCTATCTCTCTATCTCTCTATCTCTCTATCTCTCTATCTCTCTATCTCTCTATCTCTCTATCTCTCTATCTCTCTATCTCTCTATCTCTCTATCTCTCTATCTCTCTATCTCTCTATCTCTCTATCTCTCTATCTCTCTATCTCTCTATCTCTCTATCTCTCTATCTCTCTATCTCTCTATCTCTCTATCTCTCTATCTCTCTATCTCTCTATCTCTCTATCTCTCTATCTCTCTATCTCTCTATCTCTCTATCTCTCTATCTCTCTATCTCTCTATCTCTCTATCTCTCTATCTCTCTATCTCTCTATCTCTCTATCTCTCTATCTCTCTATCTCTCTATCTCTCTATCTCTCTATCTCTCTATCTCTCTATCTCTCTATCTCTCTATCTCTCTATCTCTCTATCTCTCTATCTCTCTATCTCTCTATCTCTCTATCTCTCTATCTCTCTATCTCTCTATCTCTCTATCTCTCTATCTCTCTATCTCTCTATCTCTCTATCTCTCTATCTCTCTATCTCTCTATCTCTCTATCTCTCTATCTCTCTATCTCTCTATCTCTCTATCTCTCTATCTCTCTATCTCTCTATCTCTCTATCTCTCTATCTCTCTATCTCTCTATCTCTCTATCTCTCTATCTCTCTATCTCTCTATCTCTCTATCTCTCTATCTCTCTATCTCTCTATCTCTCTATCTCTCTATCTCTCTATCTCTCTATCTCTCTATCTCTCTATCTCTCTATCTCTCTATCTCTCTATCTCTCTATCTCTCTATCTCTCTATCTCTCTATCTCTCTATCTCTCTATCTCTCTATCTCTCTATCTCTCTATCTCTCTATCTCTCTATCTCTCTATCTCTCTATCTCTCTATCTCTCTATCTCTCTATCTCTCTATCTCTCTATCTCTCTATCTCTCTATCTCTCTATCTCTCTATCTC
>CAXAQZ010000907.1:0-12617 GCA_963971145.1 Sussaba pulchella
TGTGTGTGTGTGTGTGTGTGTGTGTGTGTGTGTGTGTGTGTGTGTGTGTGTGTGTGTGTGTGTGTGTGTGTGTGTGTGTGTGTGTGTGTGTGTGTGTGTGTGTGTGTGTGTGTGTGTGTGTGTGTGTGTGTGTGTGTGTGTGTGTGTGTGTGTGTGTGTGTGTGCGTGTGTGTGTGTGTGTGTGTGTGTGTGTGTGTGTGTGTGTGTGTGTGTGTGTGTGTGTGTGTGTGTGTGTGTGTGTGTGTGTGTGTGTGTGTGTGTGTGTGTGTGTGTGTGTGTGTGTGTGTGTGTGTGTGTGTGTGTGTGTGTGTGTGTGTGTGTGTGTGTGTGTGTGTGTGTGTGTGTGTGTGTGTGTGTGTTGTAACACCGGTTTTTGCCGGGTACCTTCGCCGCTCCTGCGCTGCGCGGTTGGGCGCCAGCCGCCACAAGACGGCCCTGAAATTATTCCCCATGGTGAACCGGGGCCGACTAAATTTGCGCGACAGCGCGGAGCGATGCGGCTTAACGGTAGCTCAGCCCTACACGGGTAGAGGGGCGTGGGCCGATACGGTCCAAATAATGACAACGGCAAAATGATAGTAATTAATTTATTCTCGCGACCGGATAATCGTCCGGTCGTGACCAATAAGCGTTCCGAGCGACCGAATTACAAACGTTTCTTAATACACGGGTCCAGCCCGGCCAAAATTTAGACAGCAATTATTGAACAAAAACTTCGGTCGTTCGTGGTATAGTTTTCCTGAGCGATATGACAACTTTTATATTCACTCACTAAGACGTGATACAACAATTCTGCGGACATTTACTCGGATTCTTCTCGACCCTGAGCGACAGCGCTCGGACAATTTACGACGTCGACGAATCCACGCGACACAGCTTGACTAACCTACGTTCTACCCTAACCACTCCTTTTCCACGTGGCCTGACTGATAGCTTCAACACTACGAATATTTATCGCTCCACTCACACACGACCCCCGGTAACCGGCTACAATTTCCGAATTATTTTACCGAGTCGTTATCCCATTCACTCTCTTCAAATCCCTCTCGGACTTCGCCCCGAGATTGTCTACTCTTTATTCCTACTCATTCACACATTCCTAACGCTAACAACAACAATAAATTAACAAATTCCCCCCGTTCGGGAGTGGGCCCTTCTCGTCAGCAAACTCACCTCCGACAGCACGCGGTAAAGCGTATGACAACGATTCTATTGGAATTAATAATAGCGCCTGCTCCCGGAGCAGTTACGTCGCACGCTCGATAGCCGGACGGCCACGAGGCCGTAGCCGGAGCGTAGTACTCCGAATGATAACCGACGAAGTATTTTTGATGGTATTCTCCTTTTGATAATTTCGACAGCAATATCTCACTAACCCCAATCTAGAATCGATTTATTTGGCTCACGCACGGACTACGTTACTCACGGCACGCCGGATCCGGCCTCGCTGATGTTCGCTTCCTTTTCGGGAGGTATGGTGTAGTAGTCTGCTGGTGTGGTCTGCCACCGACGATAGCTGAACGAGAAGAGAGCGACTCGAGGCTCGCCGTGCGGGGCCTCGTCCGAGTGATCCCCACCCCAAGTCGCTGGCTCGGCCGAGACGTGCTCGCTCTCTCGGCGACGCTGAACGTTGGCTCGCTCCACAAATCCGCCACCGCTTCATAAGGTAAATGTCGACAACGCTGGTTTGCTCGGGACCCCGATCTCGTCCTTATCGACGGACGACTATGGATCCCGCAGCTGGGCGACAGCGTGGTAAATGCCCCTCAGGTGCTTGTCGACAACAATAAGATCTCGCCTCCGCCTGCGGTGTTCGACACCCGGCCCATGCTGCATCCCCGCGATACAGCAGCGGAGAGACGACAGCATCCTGTCCTCGGGACTCCACCCGATGGTCGGTGGAGCGGAGGGTAGCAGGGGCGGCTCCGAGATATTTAATCCTCCCATCCGAACCGGGCAACGGGCCTTACGGCAAGCCCCGGTACCCGGGTGGCACGAGGCAGCTGCGTGGACCCTCAGTTTTGGCCCACCGCAGCTCCTTGCTCAAGGTCCGGATCTTCAGGGCGGGAGAATGCTCCGTCCTTCGATCCGACCGCCGATGGCATTCTCTCCATCCGGCGGTAAGGCATCCTTCACACCGATCCCGGTCGCCTCACTTCCGGGGGGCTATGTCGCTCCTTGACGGGAGAAAGGAACGACGTATGACAGCGGATGTGGAAACGGAACCTCTCGACTCTCCGATGTAGGCGACGGCTCCGGTCCGACGTGCGTGAAAATACAAAATTTATGCCAAGATATAAGCCCTATTCTTTTTACAAAAACAAAAATCGGTATTGCTGTCGTTTCTTGCGTCTCTAGTAATTTTGCTAATTTATTTTCGCAACTTCTGTAATTTTCCAAATTTATTTAATTATCTTCGCAATTTCTTTAATGTTCACAATTTCTTCAAGTATCGTAATTTCTTTAATTTTTCCGCAATTTATTTAATTTTCATATTTTTGTTCAGTATCGCAATTCCTCTAATTTTTCCGCAATTTCTCTAATTTTCATCATTTCCCTAATTTTTGTAATGTCTTGGATATTTCGGAGTGCTGCCGGAGGGAGGGTCGGTGGTCGACAGCTGACAGCATGTGATAGCAAGCGCTGAAGCGCAGTAACGGGGTGCCTCGAAAAGCACCACGTTACAATACCTCCCCCCCAAAAAGGACGACCCGTCCCGGCTGCCCCGCAGCCCGATACGCAGCCATACGATTCGGTAAAATTCTCAAACTTACGAAGACTTTACCTCCAGCTTCCCTTTACTTTTCTGTGATTCATTTTGCTCCGGTATTATTATTTTTTTTTTTTTTTTTTTTTTTTTTTTTTTTTTTTTTTATTTCAATTCCTGCTGTTTCTTAATAAATGGTAGTGTGTTTTCAGACTTACCCCAATGCTGGTGACTTACTCGCGGCTGCCGGTGAAGGTGACGTGACAGCGTGCTTCGGCTCCACTCCCTGGTATTCTCGTTCCACCCCCAGATTCCTCTCTCCTATCCGATACGTTCGTCTCCCCTATTTTCTATTCTACCAAATGGTTTCGGGTGCAAAATAATTTTTCGGTGGACAGCGTTCGATCAGAATGATAGCGTTTATTTCGATATTTTTTTTTTTTTTTTTTTTTTTTTTTTTTGTTTACGACAGCGGTGGATCTGGTAGTGCCCCAGTTAGTTATGCTACCCTGGTTAGGACTTGCGCGGGACGTGTCCGAGACCCGGGACGTACGGTCCCTGCTTCCTCCATTCCACGCAGCAATTCGGGCAGGTCTTTACCGTGAGGCCTAGCCACCCACAGCGGTAGCAGTAATCGGAGCGGCGGGGAACCGGGCACGGCCGGCGAGGGTGGAATTTGCCGCAATTCCAACAGCCGCTCCGGCATCGGTAAACTGGTGGATTCGCGGCCGGAGGGGTGGGTTTCTGTTTCGGCCGTGGGCCGTCCGCCTCTCCCGTCCTATCGGGAGACTGCCATGCCCGCTTACCGGGGTTGGGCGACGCCCTCCCTAACAAACGGCCCCGTCCTCGGGGCGGGTGTTTCGTATAAAAATCGTGGGCCATGGCCGCGAAGTCGAGCGACTCCTGCGACCACTGGTCCCGGTCGGCCCAGTGGTGTTTTGGCTCGGGATCGGGAGACGCCGGGGTGTCCGGAGGGGTGTCCGGTCCCGGCTCCTCGGTCTGCGTGGCTTGGTCAACGCAGGTGGGGGGGGTGGTTTGAGTCCCCCCCTCGACAGCTGGTGGTATCTCCCTGATGACCGCACCTCGAGAGGTAACCCGGCCCTCGTGGTATAACCGGTGGCATTCCGTTAGCGCCTCCGCGAGGCCCGGCTCCGATCTTCGTATGTCCCGGTTCACCGTCCTCCACGGCTCCAGGATCTCCTCGATCTCCTTCTGGATGGCGGTGAAGTCATCCATCGTCGCTCTCGATCTACTCCGGAGGGTGGGTTGCTTCGCTCTCCGGGTTACTGTGTGGGACAACGTGGGATGGTTGGTAGCGCTTTAAGTCCTGTATAGACACTTTCCCCATGGGCTTTTTGGTTTCGGGGTTGGACAACTCGTAAACTACGGGTGATAGCACCTTGATAATCTGGTACGGACCCTCAAAACGTTTTGACAGCTTAGCTGCCACGTTTTGTGCGGCCGATGACAACACGCGATTTCTTTTTAACACCCAGTCGCCGACTTTATATTTTTCATCCCGGTGTTTTAAGTTGTAATAATGCGCCTGCCTATTGTACGCTTCCTCTAAATTTTCCCTAACCCAAACGCGGATTAACTCGAGTTGTTGTTGTCGTCGAAACCAGGTATCGGGTACGGATGGTTCGATATCTCGCGGTCCCTCGAGGCGTTGTCGCAAGGATCGAGATGGTACGGGTTCGCGACCGAAATTTAAGAACGCGGGGCTAAAATTTGTCGAATCGTGGTGAGCTGTATTGTAGGCGAAACGAAACTCGCTGAGATGGCGATCCCACTCGCGGTGGTCTTTCTGTAGGAACGCGACGATCATTGTTTTTAACACGCGGTTAACTCGTTCCACTGGATTCGCTTGTGGATGGTACGGGGGGGTGGTAGTGTGGTGAAAGCCATACTCGACAGCCAGTTCGCGCGTGATTTTATTGACGAATTCTGTGCCGTTGTCGGTAAGTAACACTTCCGGTGTGCCCCAACGGGAAATTATCAGTTCTTCGAACGCTTCGCGAATTTTTGCCCCGGTGGCTTTTCGCAACGCGCTACACTCCACCCACTTAGTGAATAGATCTTGCATTACGAGAATATAAGCGAAACCTCCGCGACTGGGGGGAAACGGTCCCATTATATCCGCGGCTACGACAGCCCAAGGTTCGTCGATTCGCCGACGGCCCATTAATCCGGCCGGTCGAGATTGCTCGACTTTCGATTTTTGGCACTCGGTGCATCGGCGCACGAACTCGACAACGCTCTTGTGCATGCCGGGCCAATAATATGACAACGTTAATCGACGATAGGTTTTATCTACTCCCAAATGTCCTGCAGATGGCTCGCTATGGCATTCCGTTATCGCGTCGCGGTATGAGTCGGGTGGTATCGCTAACTTCCATTCGTTCAAATCATCGGTCAAGGCGGAGATTAACGCGTCGGGTCGGTGGTAATATAATAGGTCGTCGACTACTTTCCACTCGGGGAATAAATCGGGATCGTCGACTACTGCGGTTTTCCGGGCAATGTACCAGTTCCCTCCCCCTACTAGCGTGGCGCAGAACTCAGTCTGGTCCTCATACATCCTCGACAGCGCGTCTGGGACGTGGTGTTCCGCCCCCTTCCGGTGTTCGACGGTATAATCGTACTGAAGCAGCGTCAGCGCCCATCGGGCTAAACGTCCTGCTGGGTCTTTTAGGTTATGCAACCAACGTAAGGAGCTGTGATCGGTGATGATGGTAAAATGATAGCCTTCTATATATGGTCGGAATTTATTGACAGCCCACACGACAGCCAAACACTCTTGCTCGGTTGTGCCATAATTTTTCTCTGCCGCGTTTAGCGTTCTACTCGCGAACGCTACCGGGTGTTCTACTCCGTTAATGGTTTGGGTGAGGACAGCGCCGAGACCCACGGTGCTCGCGTCGGTCTGTATCGTGAACGGTAACTTGAAATCGGGGCAGGTCAAAGTCGGAGCGCGAGTTAATTTATCGCGTATTTTCTCGAACGATTGTTGCTGTTCGTGGCCCCATTCCCAGGGTTGTTGTTTCCGCAAAAGACGGGTGATCGGTTCCGCGAGGGTTGCAAACTCAGGGATAAATCGTCGATACCACGACGCCATTCCGAGGAATCTTCTGACAGCTTTTATGGTTCGAGGTGCGGGGTAATTTAATATCGGTTCGGTTTTGTCCGGGTCGACTTGCACTCCCGCGTGATTTACGAGGAAACCGAGATATTTTGCTTGCGATTTGCAAAACTCGCACTTTTTTGGATTTATTAACAACCCGGCCTCGGTGATTTTGTTAAACACCCGCCGGAGCCAGAGTAGATGCTCCTCGAACCCTTCGGTTACGACAATAATGTCGTCGAGATAAGCAAATACATTCGGCTCCATACTGGCTCCGATTAACCGATCTTGTAAACGTTGGAACGTCGCGGGGGCGCCGGTAAGCCCGAACGGCATTCGCGTAAAGTGGTATGATCCCCTCCCCGGGACCGTGAACGCGGTAATCTCCCTGCTGTCGGTCGATAGCGGAATTTGGAAATAAGCCTGGCTTAAATCGATGGTGGAAATATAACGAGCTTGACTCAGCTGATCTAAGATCTGACTCATAAATGGTAACGGGTACGCGTCTTTCTTGGATACGGCGTTTACCGCGCGAAAATCGAGACAGAAACGGCGGGACCCGTCCGGTTTGCGTACCATGACGATTGGGCTGGACCATTGGCTGGACGAGGGTTCGATAACGCCCGCGGCCAACATTTGATCAACCCTTTCATCGATAGCGTCTTGAATAATCGGCGTCACGCGATGATTCCGCTGTCTTATCGGTGCGTGACCGCCCACGTCTATAGTGTGTTCGATGAGTGTCGTTAACCCCGGATTATTTGTTAACTTCGGCAATTGCTCCCGTAGGAAATTTTCGAGTATAGCTGCCTCGGTGGATGACAACTCTTGTAGCCCGTGACAGCTCTCGGCCGGTTCGCGTGTAATTACTCGATCGAACTGGTACTCAATATTCGGTTGGTCGTCGAACCACCAGCGATGGCGACGGAAACTGATCGAAACCCCGAAATGATGTAAACTATCTAATCCGAGAGCCAATGACAACGCGAGGTCGGGTACTATGCGAGCGGTTATTTGGCTCGTCCGTCCCCTTAACGTTACGGGAATAATTGCTTCTTCGCTAACTTCTGAGATTCCCCCCATCGCGTTGCGTACGGTGGTATCGGCGGTACGTATCCTCGAAATCTGTAAGTGATCGATAATTTCTAATGCCTCGGGGCCAAGGAAAGTCCGATTTGCGCCACAGTCCACGAGGGCTAATAACGGGTGTTGAGAAATTCGTATGGTGAGAAACAACAGAGTGTTGGCGATATCCGGGTCGTACGCGGTGTAGCTGCGCTCCCATTCGAGGTGACAGCTGCGGGTGACAACTATTTTTATCTCGGTCGAGACTCCGCTCCCCGCTCTCGCGGGCCTCGATTCGCGTTTCCCGCACAGGTGGGACACGTGGGTCGTTTTGCCCCTTCCCGTCCGCAACCCCAGCAGTAGGTGACGCGTGGCTTCGGGCAGTCGTAGCCCCGATGCCCCTCTCCTCGACAATTCCAGCACTGGATGCGCGCGGAGCTCGTCGGGCGGGGAGTCGACAACGCTGCGATCGTTTCGGGTTCGGGGAGAAACGGGTTCGTCGACCACGGAGGGGTGGGGGCGCGGTCCGGCTGGCTTTCGGACGGTTCGCGTGTCGCAGCGGGCACACTCGTCGGTGCGGACTGCCGGATCGGACTCCCCCTCGGAGGGGAAGGCAAATGTTCTACGGTGCCGTATGCGTGGGTTTTACGCGGAGGATGGTACGCTACGTCTGGGAATAATGATCTCTCCGGCGTCGGAGGGGCCTTATAGGTTGTCGCGGCTTGGTAACTTTTCTCGGCACGCACCGCGTGGTGCTCGAGCGCATAAAAGTCGACAGCGTGAACCCGAGGTACCGCAATCCGCAGTTTCGGCAGCATATTCCGATACGCGTGATTTAGTTGTTCGTCCGGGTGCCAGGGTGGGTTTAAGCGATTTAGTAACGTCCGGATGCACGTGATGTAATCGGCTACCGGTTCGCGCTCTCCCTGCGTTCGACTCAAAATCTCCTCTCGTAACGCGAACTGAAAATCGGGATCCCCGAAACGCGACCTCCACGCGGACTCGAACTCGGGCCACGAGCGCCAGAAATGTCGCTCGGTGCGAAACCATTGTAATGCGATACCGGTGAGAAAAAATGGTAGACAGCGGATGAGAGCGTCGTCGTCGACAGGTAGCAGCTCGCGGCCCTCGGCGATACGGACGAGGAACGCCTCGGCGTCCTCCCCCGGAGCGCCCGCGAATTTTAGATTCCATTTCCGAATGGTATTGTAGACCGCGGTCGCGGTACTAGGTGACAGCGGGGAAAGAGAGTAGTGGGGATGGATAGCTTCGAACGGCGATCCACCGGGCGCGTGCGTCGATGACGCGAGGCCTTGCTCGAACCCTACGAATGGATTCGTGTGGGGGGAATACGCGTGCGGCGGATCGTGTGCCGCGTCTCGAGCCGCCGACGTCCGAGCGCCGAGACGCGCAGGCGGCGGCGGTGGGTAGTGGGACTCGGTACCCCTTCCCTCTGGCGCAAGCGTTTCGCGTAAGTCCCCCGGTTCCCCGGCCAACGACTGTCCCGTTGTTTGCGGAGTACTCTCCATTGTTCCCCGACCGAGCGACGCGTTTCTTACCAGATCTAAATAATTAATTAATCGTCGTCGTAAGGTGGGGGTCGTTCCCACGTCCGACAGCTCGTGTTTGTTAATTTCGTGTAGCAACCCCTCGCGATCAAGGGTATACACCCACGCGGGTTCGGTGGTATTGGGATTCGACATCTTGTTCCCTTCTTTTTATTTTATTATTATATTTTTTTTTTTTTTTTTTTTTTTTTTTTTTTTTTATATTACAAACGCGTATACGCGAGGGATTTTCTACCCGCGACTGAGAGGTGTTATTCGACAGCTCGGGTCTTGTCGGTGAGATTGGGACCCCGGTGTTTACACGCGACTTAGCGCGCGCGTACTAGCCCACCCCGAGGTAGCTCGAGCCCGATGGCTCGTTGCGTTGTTTACGAGACGTATCCTTGCTTCGTCCGGGTAGAGCGATTCCTCGACCCCGTACCCGCGATACGACAGCTACGCGGCCGGCGATGGCGTTTTATTTTTCCCGATGCTTCTACGCGATGTTACCACAACACGCTCGACGAGGTTCGTCTTTGTTCCCGACTTGCCTTTTTTTTGCTTTTGTTTTTCGTACGACAAAGCCCCGATGACCGCACAGCGAGATAGTATGGCTCCTGGCTATCGTAATTTTCGCGAATTCTAATGATAGCCGGAATGACGAATCCCCGACGAACTGATTCCCCGAATTTCCGCGTAGGGTAATGACCAGTGAAGATGACAACGGTAAATATTATTACCCGACGTTTAGGCGCCGCACAATGACAACGGAATACGACGGTAGTGTTTATTATTTCCCGAGTTTTGCTCGCGAGATAATGACAACTGTGGGACTGTGTAACGTTTATTTTTCGAATTTCACGCGCAGTAGCTGCCCCCCTTGATTAACCCTGAGCGGGAAAGATACCTATTATGTTCTATTTTCGGAAGCGTACTATGGGTCGGTCGCGACGACCGGACCACACCAATTATTCGTGTTCCCCGAGCCCACGGGGAATGTTAGAACAACCAAAAACTCACCTGTGGCTACCCCACTCTCCACACGTGTCGACAGCGAATTCTTGGCCCGTGATAACTTCGGGAATGATAGCTGGCTCAACGACGTTTTTCGATCTTCCGTTCACTATACTTTTTTTTTTTCTTTTCCTTAACCGTTTTCGCACTCGAGGCTCGATGGTTCGGCGTTAGACTGAAGTCCGCGTTACGCGGGCCCACTGGCTCGCGCAACCGGTGGCTCGGTGGGGGTAGGGGCGTGCCCACTTACGCGCGCTTCCTTGCGGCGCTAACCAATTTCCCCGTTCTTCCGGCGCCTACTTCTTCCGCCAATACTTCCCCTCACCGCTGCGACTTTTTCTCGCTATTTCTTCCTCTTCTCTTTCTCTCTCGTAGCACTCTCGACTCTCTACGACTGTCCACCGGAAAATTCCTACCATTAACCTACCTCCTATGTTAACTTAACCAAACCACCACGAACGACCACAACTTATTCGTCAAACCACGATATTCTCCCGATTTTCCACGTTAATTCGGTCGACAGCTTCTCAATCGTAACTAAATGACCGTGGGCCCCACGTTGGGCGCCATTTGTAACACCGGTTTTTGCCGGGTACCTTCGCCGCTCCTGCGCTGCGCGGTTGGGCGCCAGCCGCCACAAGACGGCCCTGAAATTATTCCCCGGGGTGAACCGGGGCCGACTAAATTTGCGCGACAGCGCGGAGCGATGCGGCTTAACGGTAGCTCAGCCCTACACGGGTAGAGGGGCGTGGGCCGATACGGTCCAAATAATGACAACGGCAAAATGATAGTAATTAATTTATTCTCGCGACCGGATAATCGTCCGGTCGTGACCAATAAGCGTTCCGAGCGACCGAATTACAAACGTTTCTTAATACACGGGTCCAGCCCGGCCAAAATTTAGACAGCAATTATTGAACAAAAACTTCGGTCGTTCGTGGTATAGTTTTCCTGAGCGATATGACAACTTTCATATTCACTCACTAAGACGTGATACAACAATTCTGCGGACATTTACTCGGATTCTTCTCGACCCTGAGCGACAGCGCTCGGACAATTTACGACGTCGACGAATCCACGCGACACAGCTTGACTAACCTACGTTCTACCCTAACCACTCCTTTTCCACGTGGCCTGACTGATAGCTTCAACACTACGAATATTTATCGCTCCACTCACACACGACCCCCGGTAACCGGCTACAATTTCCGAATTATTTTACCGAGTCGTTATCCCATTCACTCTCTTCAAATCCCTCTCGGACTTCGCCCCGAGATTGTCTACTCTTTATTCCTACTCATTCACACATTCCTAACGCTAACAACAACAATAAATTAACAAATTCCCCCCGTTCGGGAGTGGGCCCTTCTCGTCAGCACACTCACCTCCGACAGCACGCGGTAAAGCGTATGACAACGATTCTATTGGAATTAATGATAGCGCCTGCTCCCGGAGCAGTTACGTCGCACGCTCGATAGCCGGACGGCCACGAGGCCGTAGCCGGAGCGTAGTACTCCGAATGATAACCGACGAAGTATTTTTGATGGTATTCTCCTTTTGATAATTTCGACAGCAATATCTCACTAACCCCAATCTAGAATCGATTTATTTGGCTCACGCACGGACTACGTTACTCACGGCACGCCGGATCCGGCCTCGCTGATGTTCGCTTCCTTTTCGGGAGGTATGGTGTAGTAGTCTGCTGGTGTGGTCTGCCACCGACGATAGCTGAACGAGAAGAGAGCGACTCGAGGCTCGCCGTGCGGGGCCTCGTCCGAGTGATCCCCACCCCAAGTCGCTGGCTCGGCCGAGACGTGCTCGCTCTCTCGGCGACGCTGAACGTTGGCTCGCTCCACAAATCCGCCACCGCTTCATAAGGTAAATGTCGACAACGCTGGTTTGCTCGGGACCCCGATCTCGTCCTTATCGACGGACGACTATGGATCCCGCAGCTGGGCGACAGCGTGGTAAATGCCCCTCAGGTGCTTGTCGACAACAATAAGATCTCGCCTCCGCCTGCGGTGTTCGACACCCGGCCCATGCTGCATCCCCGCGATACAGCAGCGGAGAGACGACAGCATCCTGTCCTCGGGACTCCACCCGATGGTCGGTGGAGCGGAGGGTAGCAGGGGCGGCTCCGAGATATTTAATCCTCCCATCCGAACCGGGCAACGGGCCTTACGGCAAGCCCCGGTACCCGGGTGGCACGAGGCAGCTGCGTGGACCCTCAGTTTTGGCCCACCGCAGCTCCTTGCTCAAGGTCCTGATCTTCAGGGCGGGAGAATCCTCCGTCCTTCGATCCGACCGCCGATGGCATTCTCTCCATCCGGCGGTAAGGCATCCTTCACACCGATCCCGGTCGCCTCACTTCCGGGGGGCTATGTCGCTCCTTGACGGGAGAAAGGAACGACGTATGACAGCGGATGTGGAAACGGAACCTCTCGACTCTCCGATGTAGGCGACGGCTCCGGTCCGACGTGCGTGAAAATACAAAATTTATGCCAAGATATAAGCCCTATTCTTTTTACAAAAACAAAAATCGGTATTGCTGTCGTTTCTTGCGTCTCTAGTAATTTTGCTAATTTATTTTCGCAACTTCTGTAATTTTCCAAATTTATTTAATTATCTTCGCAATTTCTTTAATGTTCACAATTTCTTCAAGTATCGTAATTTCTTTAATTTTTCCGCAATTTATTTAATTTTCATATTTTTGTTCAGTATCGCAATTCCTCTAATTTTTCCGCAATTTCTCTAATTTTCATCATTTCCCTAATTTTTGTAATGTCTTGGATATTTCGGAGTGCTGCCGGAGGGAGGGTCGGTGGTCGACAGCTGACAGCATGTGATAGCAAGCGCTGAAGCGCAGTAACGGGGTGCCTCGAAAAGCACCACGTTACAGTGTGTGTGTGTGTGTGTGTGTGTGTGTGTGTGTGTGTGTGTGTGTGTGTGTGTGTGTGTGTGTGTGTGTGTGTGTGTGTGTGTGTGTGTGTGTGTGTGTGTGTGTGTGTGTGAGTGTGTGTGTGTGTGTGTGTGTGTGTGTGTGTGTGTGTGTGTGTGTGTGTGTGTGTGTGTGTGTGTGTGTGTGTGTGTGTGTGTGTGTGTGTGTGTGTGTGTGTGTGTGTGTGTGTGTGTGTGTGTGTGTGTGTGTGTGTGTGTGTGT
>CAXAQZ010000908.1:0-35000 GCA_963971145.1 Sussaba pulchella
TCTCTATCTCTATCTCTATCTCTATCTCTATCTCTATCTCTATCTCTATCTCTATCTCTATCTCTATCTCTATCTCTATCTCTATCTCTATCTCTATCTCTATCTCTATCTCTATCTCTATCTCTATCTCTATCTCTATCTCTATCTCTGTCTCTGTCTTCATCTCTATCTCTATCTCTATCTCTATCTCTATCTCTATCTCTATCTCTATCTCTATCTCTATCTCTATCTCTATCTCTATCTCTATCTCTATCTCTATCTCTATCTCTATCTCTATCTCTATCTCTATCTCTATCTCTATCTCTATCTCTATCTCTATCTCTATCTCTATCTCTATCTCTATCTCTATCTCTATCACTATCTCTATCTCTATCTCTATCTCTATCTCTATCTCTATCTCTATCTCTATCTCTATCTCTATCTCTATCTCTATCTCTATCTCTATCTCTATCTCTATCTCTATCTCTATCTCTATCTCTATCTCTATCTCTATCTCTATCTCTATCTCTATCTCTATCTCTATCTCTATCTCTATCTCTATCTCTATCTCTATCTCTATCTCTATCTCTATCTCTATCTCTATCTCTATCTCTATCTCTATCTCTATCTCTATCTCTATCTCTATCTCTATCTCTATCTCTATCTCTATCTCTATCTCTATCTCTATCTCTATCTCTATCTCTATCTCTATCTCTATCTCTATCTCTATCTCTATCTCTATCTCTATCTCTATCTCTATCTCTATCTCTATCTCTATCTCTATCTCTATCTCTATCTCTATCTCTATCTCTATCTCTATCTCTATCTCTATCTCTATCTCTATCTCTATCTCTATCTCTATCTCTATCTCTATCTCTATCTCTATCTCTATCTCTATCTCTATCTCTATCTCTATCTCTATCTCTATCTCTATCTCTATCTCTATCTCTATCTCTATCTCTATCTCTATCTCTATCTCTATCTCTATCTCTATCTCTATCTCTATCTCTATCTCTATCTCTATCTCTATCTCTATCTCTATCTCTATCTCTATCTCTATCTCTATCTCTATCTCTATCTCTATCTCTATCTCTATCTCTATCTCTATCTCTATCTCTATCTCTATCTCTATCTCTATCTCTATCTCTATCTCTATCTCTATCTCTATCTCTATCTCTATCTCTATCTCTATCTCTATCTCTATCTCTATCTCTATCTCTATCTCTATCTCTATCTCTATCTCTATCTCTATCTCTATCTCTATCTCTATCTCTATCTCTATCTCTATCTCTATCTCTATCTCTATCTCTATCTCTATCTCTATCTCTATCTCTATCTCTATCTCTATCTCTATCTCTATCTCTATCTCTATCTCTATCTCTATCTCTATCTCTATCTCTATCTCTATCTCTATCTCTATCTCTATCTCTATCTCTATCTCTATCTCTATCTCTATCTCTATCTCTATCTCTATCTCTATCTCTATCTCTATCTCTATCTCTATCTCTATCTCTATCTCTATCTCTATCTCTATCTCTATCTCTATCTCTATCTCTATCTCTATCTCTATCTCTATCTCTATCTCTATCTCTATCTCTATCTCTATCTCTATCTCTATCTCTATCTCTATCTCTATCTCTATCTCTATCTCTATCTCTATCTCTATCTCTATCTCTATCTCTATCTCTATCTCTATCTCTATCTCTATCTCTATCTCTATCTCTATCTCTATCTCTATCTCTATCTCTATCTCTATCTCTATCTCTATCTCTATCTCTATCTCTATCTCTATCTCTATCTCTATCTCTATCTCTATCTCTATCTCTATCTCTATCTCTATCTCTATCTCTATCTCTATCTCTATCTCTATCTCTATCTCTATCTCTATCTCTATCTCTATCTCTATCTCTATCTCTATCTCTATCTCTATCTCTATCTCTATCTCTATCTCTATCTCTATCTCTATCTCTATCTCTATCTCTATCTCTATCTCTATCTCTATCTCTATCTCTATCTCTATCTCTATCTCTATCTCTATCTCTATCTCTATCTCTATCTCTATCTCTATCTCTATCTCTATCTCTATCTCTATCTCTATCTCTATCTCTATCTCTATCTCTATCTCTATCTCTATCTCTATCTCTATCTCTATCTCTATCTCTATCTCTATCTCTATCTCTATCTCTATCTCTATCTCTATCTCTATCTCTATCTCTATCTCTATCTCTATCTCTATCTCTATCTCTATCTCTATCTCTATCTCTATCTCTATCTCTATCTCTATCTCTATCTCTATCTCTATCTCTATCTCTATCTCTATCTCTATCTCTATCTCTATCTCTATCTCTATCTCTATCTCTATCTCTATCTCTATCTCTATCTCTATCTCTATCTCTATCTCTATCTCTATCTCTATCTCTATCTCTATCTCTATCTCTATCTCTATCTCTATCTCTATCTCTATCTCTATCTCTATCTCTATCTCTATCTCTATCTCTATCTCTATCTCTATCTCTATCTCTATCTCTATCTCTATCTCTATCTCTATCTCTATCTCTATCTCTATCTCTATCTCTATCTCTATCTCTATCTCTATCTCTATCTCTATCTCTATCTCTATCTCTATCTCTATCTCTATCTCTATCTCTATCTCTATCTCTATCTCTATCTCTATCTCTATCTCTATCTCTATCTCTATCTCTATCTCTATCTCTATCTCTATCTCTATCTCTATCTCTATCTCTATCTCTATCTCTATCTCTATCTCTATCTCTATCTCTATCTCTATCTCTATCTCTATCTCTATCTCTATCTCTATCTCTATCTCTATCTCTATCTCTATCTCTATCTCTATCTCTATCTCTATCTCTATCTCTATCTCTATCTCTATCTCTATCTCTATCTCTATCTCTATCTCTATCTCTATCTCTATCTCTATCTCTATCTCTATCTCTATCTCTATCTCTATCTCTATCTCTATCTCTATCTCTATCTCTATCTCTATCTCTATCTCTATCTCTATCTCTATCTCTATCTCTATCTCTATCTCTATCTCTATCTCTATCTCTATCTCTATCTCTATCTCTATCTCTATCTCTATCTCTATCTCTATCTCTATCTCTATCTCTATCTCTATCTCTATCTCTATCTCTATCTCTATCTCTATCTCTATCTCTATCTCTATCTCTATCTCTATCTCTATCTCTATCTCTATCTCTATCTCTATCTCTATCTCTATCTCTATCTCTATCTCTATCTCTATCTCTATCTCTATCTCTATCTCTATCTCTATCTCTATCTCTATCTCTATCTCTATCTCTATCTCTATCTCTATCTCTATCTCTATCTCTATCTCTATCTCTATCTCTATCTCTATCTCTATCTCTATCTCTATCTCTATCTCTATCTCTATCTCTATCTCTATCTCTATCTCTATCTCTATCTCTATCTCTATCTCTATCTCTATCTCTATCTCTATCTCTATCTCTATCTCTATCTCTATCTCTATCTCTATCTCTATCTCTATCTCTATCTCTATCTCTATCTCTATCTCTATCTCTATCTCTATCTCTATCTCTATCTCTATCTCTATCTCTATCTCTATCTCTATCTCTATCTCTATCTCTATCTCTATCTCTATCTCTATCTCTATCTCTATCTCTATCTCTATCTCTATCTCTATCTCTATCTCTATCTATCTCTATCTCTATCTCTATCTCTATCTCTATCTCTATCTCTATCTCTATCTCTATCTCTATCTCTATCTCTATCTCTATCTCTATCTCTATCTCTATCTCTATCTCTATCTCTATCTCTATCTCTATCTCTATCTCTATCTCTATCTCTATCTCTATCTCTATCTCTATCTCTATCTCTATCTCTATCTCTATCTCTATCTCTATCTCTATCTCTATCTCTATCTCTATCTCTATCTCTATCTCTATCTCTATCTCTATCTCTATCTCTATCTCTATCTCTATCTCTATCTCTATCTCTATCTCTATCTCTATCTCTATCTCTATCTCTATCTCTATCTCTATCTCTATCTCTATCTCTATCTCTATCTCTATCTCTATCTCTATCTCTATCTCTATCTCTATCTCTATCTCTATCTCTATCTCTATCTCTATCTCTATCTCTATCTCTATCTCTATCTCTATCTCTATCTCTATCTCTATCTCTATCTCTATCTCTATCTCTATCTATCTCTATCTCTATCTCTATCTCTATCTCTATCTCTATCTCTATCTCTATCTCTATCTCTATCTCTATCTCTATCTCTATCTCTATCTCTATCTCTATCTCTATCTCTATCTCTATCTCTATCTCTATCTCTATCTCTATCTCTATCTCTATCTCTATCTCTATCTCTATCTCTATCTCTATCTCTATCTCTATCTCTATCTCTATCTCTATCTCTATCTCTATCTCTATCTCTATCTCTATCTCTATCTCTATCTCTATCTCTATCTCTATCTCTATCTCTATCTCTATCTCTATCTCTATCTATCTCTATCTCTATCTCTATCTCTATCTCTATCTCTATCTCTATCTCTATCTCTATCTCTATCTCTATCTCTATCTCTATCTCTATCTCTATCTCTATCTCTATCTCTATCTCTATCTCTATCTCTATCTCTATCTCTATCTCTATCTCTATCTCTATCTCTATCTCTATCTCTATCTCTATCTCTATCTCTATCTCTATCTCTATCTCTATCTCTATCTCTATCTCTATCTCTATCTCTATCTCTATCTCTATCTCTATCTCTATCTCTATCTCTATCTCTATCTCTATCTCTATCTCTATCTCTATCTCTATCTATCTCTATCTCTATCTCTATCTCTATCTCTATCTCTATCTCTATCTCTATCTCTATCTCTATCTCTATCTCTATCTCTATCTCTATCTCTATCTCTATCTCTATCTCTATCTCTATCTCTATCTCTATCTCTATCTCTATCTCTATCTCTATCTCTATCTCTATCTCTATCTCTATCTCTATCTCTATCTCTATCTCTATCTCTATCTCTATCTCTATCTCTATCTCTATCTCTATCTCTATCTCTATCTCTATCTCTATCTCTATCTCTATCTCTATCTCTATCTCTATCTCTATCTCTATCTCTATCTCTATCTCTATCTCTATCTCTATCTCTATCTCTATCTCTATCTCTATCTCTATCTCTATCTCTATCTCTATCTCTATCTCTATCTCTATCTCTATCTCTATCTCTATCTCTATCTCTATCTCTATCTCTATCTCTATCTCTATCTCTATCTCTATCTCTATCTCTATCTCTATCTCTATCTCTATCTCTATCTCTATCTCTATCTCTATCTCTATCTCTATCTCTATCTCTATCTCTATCTCTATCTCTATCTCTATCTCTATCTCTATCTCTATCTCTATCTCTATCTCTATCTCTATCT
Source organism: Sussaba pulchella (assembly GCA_963971145.1). Classification (NCBI taxonomy): domain Eukaryota; kingdom Metazoa; phylum Arthropoda; class Insecta; order Hymenoptera; family Ichneumonidae; genus Sussaba; species Sussaba pulchella. The sequence continues at coordinate 5,414 of CAXAQZ010000908.1, forward strand.
CTATCTCTATCTCTATCTCTATCTCTATCTCTATCTATCTCTATCTCTATCTCTATCTCTATCTCTATCTCTATCTCTATCTCTATCTCTATCTCTATCTCTATCTCTATCTCTATCTCTATCTCTATCTCTATCTCTATCTCTATCTCTATCTCTATCTCTATCTCTATCTCTATCTCTATCTCTATCTCTATCTCTATCTCTATCTCTATCTCTATCTCTATCTCTATCTCTATCTCTATCTCTATCTCTATCTCTATCTCTATCTCTATCTCTATCTCTATCTCTATCTCTATCTCTATCTCTATCTCTATCTCTATCTCTATCTCTATCTCTATCTCTATCTCTATCTCTATCTCTATCTCTATCTCTATCTCTATCTCTATCTCTATCTCTATCTCTATCTCTATCTCTATCTCTATCTCTATCTCTATCTCTATCTCTATCTCTATCTCTATCTCTATCTCTATCTCTATCTCTATCTCTATCTCTATCTCTATCTCTATCTCTATCTCTATCTCTATCTCTATCTCTATCTCTATCTCTATCTCTATCTATCTCTATCTCTATCTCTATCTCTATCTCTATCTCTATCTCTATCTCTATCTCTATCTCTATCTCTATCTCTATCTATCTCTATCTCTATCTCTATCTCTATCTCTATCTCTATCTCTATCTCTATCTCTATCTCTATCTCTATCTCTATCTCTATCTCTATCTCTATCTCTATCTCTATCTCTATCTCTATCTCTATCTCTATCTCTATCTCTATCTCTATCTCTATCTCTATCTCTATCTCTATCTCTATCTCTATCTCTATCTCTATCTCTATCTCTATCTCTATCTCTATCTCTATCTCTATCTCTATCTCTATCTCTATCTCTATCTCTATCTCTATCTCTATCTCTATCTCTATCTCTATCTCTATCTCTATCTCTATCTCTATCTCTATCTCTATCTCTATCTCTATCTCTATCTCTATCTCTATCTCTATCTCTATCTCTATCTCTATCTCTATCTCTATCTCTATCTCTATCTCTATCTCTATCTCTATCTCTATCTCTATCTCTATCTCTATCTCTATCTCTATCTCTATCTCTATCTCTATCTCTATCTCTATCTCTATCTCTATCTCTATCTCTATCTCTATCTCTATCTCTATCTCTATCTCTATCTCTATCTCTATCTCTATCTCTATCTCTATCTCTATCTCTATCTCTATCTCTATCTCTATCTCTATCTCTATCTCTATCTCTATCTCTATCTCTATCTCTATCTCTATCTCTATCTCTTCTCTATCTCTATCTCTATCTCTATCTCTATCTCTATCTCTATCTCTATCTCTATCTCTATCTCTATCTCTATCTCTATCTCTATCTCTATCTCTATCTCTATCTCTATCTCTATCTCTATCTCTATCTCTATCTCTATCTCTATCTCTATCTCTATCTCTATCTCTATCTCTATCTCTATCTCTATCTCTATCTCTATCTCTATCTCTATCTCCATCTCTATCTCCCTCTCCATCTCTATCTCTATCTCTATCTCTATCTCTATCTCTATCTCTATCTCTATCTCTATCTCTGTCTCTGTCTCTATCTCTATCTCTATCTCTATCTCTCATCTCGATCTCTATCTCTATCTCTATCTCTATCTCTATCTCTATCTCTATCTCTATCTCTATCTCTATCTCTATCTCTTCCTCTATCTCTATCTCTATCTCTATCTCTATCTCTATCTCTATCTCTATCTCTATCTCTATCTCTATCTCTATCTCTATCTCTATCTCTATCTCTATCTCTATCTCTATCTCTATCTCTATCTCTATCTCTATCTCTATCTCTATCTCTATCTCTATCTCTATCTCTATCTCTATCTCTATCTCTATCTCTATCTCTATCTCTATCTCTATCTCTATCTCTATCTCTATCTCTATCTCTATCTCTATCTCTATCTCTATCTCTATCTCTATCTCTATCTCTATCTCTATCTCTATCTCTATCTCTATCTCTATCTCTATCTCTATCTCTATCTCTATCTCTATCTCTATCTCTATCTCTATCTCTATCTCTATCTCTATCTCTATCTCTATCTCTATCTCTATCTCTATCTCTATCTCTATCTCTATCTCTATCTCTATCTCTATCTCTATCTCTATCTCTATCTCTATCTCTATCTCTATCTCTATCTCTATCTCTATCTCTATCTCTATCTCTATCTCTATCTCTATCTCTATCTCTATCTCTATCTCTATCTCTATCTCTATCTCTATCTCTATCTCTATCTCTATCTCTATCTCTATCTCTATCTCTATCTCTATCTCTATCTCTATCTCTATCTCTATCTCTATCTCTATCTCTATCTCTATCTCTATCTCTATCTCTATCTCTATCTCTATCTCTATCTCTATCTCTATCTCTATCTCTATCTCTATCTCTATCTCTATCTCTATCTCTATCTCTATCTCTATCTCTATCTCTATCTCTATCTCTATCTCTATCTCTATCTCTATCTCTATCTCTATCTCTATCTCTATCTCTATCTCTATCTCTATCTCTATCTCTATCTCTATCTCTATCTCTATCTCTATCTCTATCTCTATCTCTATCTCTATCTCTATCTCTATCTCTATCTCTATCTCTATCTCTATCTCTATCTCTATCTATCTCTATCTCTATCTCTATCTCTATCTCTATCTCTATCTCTATTTCTATTTCTATCTCTATCTCTATCTCTATCTCTATCTCTATCTCTATCTCTATCTCTATCTCTATCTCTATCTCTATCTCTATCTCTATCTCTATCTCCATCTCTATCTCTATCTCTATCTCTATCTCTATCTCTATCTCTATCTCTATCTCTATCTCTATCTCTATCTCTATCTCTATCTCTATCTCTATCTCTATCTCTATCTCTATCTCTATCTCTATCTCTATCTCTATCTCTATCTCTATCTCTATCTCTATCTCTATCTCTATCTCTATCTCTATCTCTATCTCTATCTCTATCTCTATCTCTATCTCTATCTCTATCTCTATCTCTATCTCTATCTCTATCTCTATCTCTATCTCTATCTCTATCTCTATCTCTATCTCTATCTCTATCTCTATCTCTGTCTCTGTCTTCATCTCTATCTCTATCTCTATCTCTATCTCTATCTCTATCTCTATCTCTATCTCTATCTCTATCTCTATCTCTATCTCTATCTCTATCTCTATCTTTATCTCTATCTCTATCTCTATCTCTATCTCTATCTCTATCTCTATCTCTATCTCTATCTCTATCTCTATCTCTATCTCTATCTCTATCTCTATCTCTATCTCTATCACTATCTCTATCTCTATCTCTATCTCTATCTCTATCTCTATCTCTATCTCTATCTCTATCTCTATCTCTATCTCTATCTCTATCTCTATCTCTATCTCTATCTCTATCTCTAGATCTATCTCTATCTCTATCTCTATCTCTATCTCTATCTCTATCTCTATCTCTATCTTTATCTCTATCTCTATCTCTATCTCTATCTCTATCTCTATCTTTATCTCTATCTCTATCTCTATCTCTATCTCTATCTCTATCTCTATCTCTATCTCTATCTCTATTTCTATCTCTATCTCTATCTCTATCTCTATCTCTATCTCTATCTCTATCTCTATCTCTATCTCTATCTCTATCTCTATCTCTATCTCTATCTCTATCTCTATCTCTATCTCTATCTCTATCTCTATCTCTATCTCTATCTCTATCTCTATCTCTATCTCTATCTCTATCTCTATCTCTATCTCTATCTCTATCTCTATCTCTATCTATCTCTATCTCTATCTCTATCTCTATCTCTATCTCTATCTCTATCTCTATCTCTATCTCTATCTCTATCATCTATCTCTATCTCTATCTCTATCTCTATCTCTATCTCTATCTCTATCTCTATCTCTATCTCTATCTCTATCTCTATCTCTATCTCTATCTCTATCTCTATCTCTATCTCTATCTCTATCTCTATCTCTATCTCTATCTCTATCTCTATCTCTATCTCTATCTCTATCTCTATCTCTATCTCTATCTCTATCTCTATCTCTATCTCTATCTCTATCTCTATCTCTATCTCTATCTCTATCTCTATCTCTATCTCTATCTCTATCTCTATCTCTATCTCTATCTCTATCTCTATCTCTATCTCTATCTCTATCTCTATCTCTATCTCTATCTCTATCTCTATCTCTATCTCTATCTCTATCTCTATCTCTATCTCTATCTCTATCTCTATCTCTATCTCTATCTCTATCTCTATCTCTATCTCTATCTCTATCTCTATCTCTATCTCTATCTCTATCTCTATCTCTATCTCTATCTCTATCTCTATCTCTATCTCTATCTCTATCTCTATCTCTATCTCTATCTCTATCTCTATCTCTATCTCTATCTCTATCTCTATCTTATCTCTATCTCTATCTCTATCTCTATCTCTATCTCTATCTCTATCTCTATCTCTATCTCTATCTCTATCTCTATCTCTATCTCTATCTCTATCTCTATCTCTATCTCTATCTCTATCTCTATCTCTATCTCTATCTCTATCTCTATCTCTATCTCTATCTCTATCTCTATCTCTATCTCTATCTCTATCTCTATCTCTATCTCTATCTCTATCTCTATCTCTATCTCTATCTCTATCTCTATCTCTATCTCTATCTCTATCTCTATCTCTATCTCTATCTCTATCTCTATCTCTATCTCTATCTCTATCTCTATCTCTATCTCTATCTCTATCTCTATCTCTATCTCTATCTCTATCTCTATCTCTATCTCTATCTCTATCTCTATCTCTATCTCTATCTCTATCTCTATCTCTATCTCTATCTCTATCTCTATCTCTATCTCTATCTCTATCTCTATCTCTATCTCTATCTCTATCTCTATCTCTATCTCTATCTCTATCTCTATCTCTATCTCTATCTCTATCTCTATCTCTATCTCTATCTCTATCTCTATCTCTATCTCTATCTCTATCTCTATCTCTATCTCTATCTCTATCTCTATCTCTATCTCTATCTCTATCTCTATCTCTATCTCTATCTCTATCTCTATCTCTATCTCTATCTCTATCTCTATCTCTATCTCTATCTCTATCTCTATCTCTATCTCTATCTCTATCTCTATCTCTATCTCTATCTCTATCTCTATCTCTATCTCTATCTCTATCTCTATCTCTATCTCTATCTCTATCTCTATCTCTATCTCTATCTCTATCTCTATCTCTATCTCTATCTCTATCTCTATCTCTATCTCTATCTCTATCTCTATCTCTATCTCTATCTCTATCTCTATCTCTATCTCTATCTCTATCTCTATCTCTATCTCTATCTCTATCTCTATCTCTATCTCTATCTCTATCTCTATCTCTATCTCTATCTCTATCTCTATCTCTATCTCTATCTCTATCTCTATCTCTATCTCTATCTCTATCTCTATCTCTATCTCTATCTCTATCTCTATCTCTATCTCTATCTCTATCTCTATCTCTATCTCTATCTCTATCTCTATCTCTATCTCTATCTCTATCTCTATCTCTATCTCTATCTCTATCTCTATCTCTATCTCTATCTCTATCTCTATCTCTATCTCTATCTCTATCTCTATCTCTATCTCTATCTCTATCTCTATCTCTATCTCTATCTCTATCTCTATCTCTATCTCTATCTCTATCTCTATCTCTATCTCTATCTCTATCTCTATCTCTATCTCTATCTCTATCTCTATCTCTATCTCTATCTCTATCTCTATCTCTATCTCTATCTCTATCTCTATCTCTATCTCTATCTCTATCTCTATCTCTATCTCTATCTCTATCTCTATCTCTATCTCTATCTCTATCTCTATCTCTATCTCTATCTCTATCTCTATCTCTATCTCTATCTCTATCTCTATCTCTATCTCTATCTCTATCTCTATCTCTATCTCTATCTCTATCTCTATCTCTATCTCTATCTCTATCTCTATCTCTATCTCTATCTCTATCTCTATCTCTATCTCTATCTCTATCTCTATCTCTATCTCTATCTCTATCTCTATCTCTATCTCTATCTCTATCTCTATCTCTATCTCTATCTCTATCTCTATCTCTATCTCTATCTCTATCTCTATCTCTATCTCTATCTCTATCTCTATCTCTATCTCTATCTCTATCTCTATCTCTATCTCTATCTCTATCTCTATCTCTATCTCTATCTCTATCTCTATCTCTATCTCTATCTCTATCTCTATCTCTATCTCTATCTCTATCTCTATCTCTATCTCTATCTCTATCTCTATCTCTATCTCTATCTCTATCTCTATCTCTATCTCTATCTCTATCTCTATCTCTATCTCTATCTCTATCTCTATCTCTATCTCTATCTCTATCTCTATCTCTATCTCTATCTCTATCTCTATCTCTATCTCTATCTCTATCTCTATCTCTATCTCTATCTCTATCTCTATCTCTATCTCTATCTCTATCTCTATCTCTATCTCTATCTCTATCTCTATCTCTATCTCTATCTCTATCTCTATCTCTATCTCTATCTCTATCTCTATCTCTATCTCTATCTCTATCTCTATCTCTATCTCTATCTCTATCTCTATCTCTATCTCTATCTCTATCTCTATCTCTATCTCTATCTCTATCTCTATCTCTATCTCTATCTCTATCTCTATCTCTATCTCTATCTCTATCTCTATCTCTATCTCTATCTCTATCTCTATCTCTATCTCTATCTCTATCTCTATCTCTATCTCTATCTCTATCTCTATCTCTATCTCTATCTCTATCTCTATCTCTATCTCTATCTCTATCTCTATCTCTATCTCTATCTCTATCTCTATCTCTATCTCTATCTCTATCTCTATCTCTATCTCTATCTCTATCTCTATCTCTATCTCTATCTCTATCTCTATCTCTATCTCTATCTCTATCTCTATCTCTATCTCTATCTCTATCTCTATCTCTATCTCTATCTCTATCTCTATCTCTATCTCTATCTCTATCTCTATCTCTATCTCTATCTCTATCTCTATCTCTATCTCTATCTCTATCTCTATCTCTATCTCTATCTCTATCTCTATCTCTATCTCTATCTCTATCTCTATCTCTATCTCTATCTCTATCTCTATCTCTATCTCTATCTCTATCTCTATCTCTATCTCTATCTCTATCTCTATCTCTATCTCTATCTCTATCTCTATCTCTATCTCTATCTCTATCTCTATCTCTATCTCTATCTCTATCTCTATCTCTATCTCTATCTCTATCTCTATCTCTATCTCTATCTCTATCTCTATCTCTATCTCTATCTCTATCTCTATCTCTATCTCTATCTCTATCTCTATCTCTATCTCTATCTCTATCTCTATCTCTATCTCTATCTCTATCTCTATCTCTATCTCTATCTCTATCTCTATCTCTATCTCTATCTCTATCTCTATCTCTATCTCTATCTCTATCTCTATCTCTATCTCTATCTCTATCTCTATCTCTATCTCTATCTCTATCTCTATCTCTATCTCTATCTCTATCTCTATCTCTATCTCTATCTCTATCTCTATCTCTATCTCTATCTCTATCTCTATCTCTATCTCTATCTCTATCTCTATCTCTATCTCTATCTCTATCTCTATCTCTATCTCTATCTCTATCTCTATCTCTATCTCTATCTCTATCTCTATCTCTATCTCTATCTCTATCTCTATCTCTATCTCTATCTCTATCTCTATCTCTATCTCTATCTCTATCTCTATCTCTATCTCTATCTCTATCTCTATCTCTATCTCTATCTCTATCTCTATCTCTATCTCTATCTCTATCTCTATCTCTATCTCTATCTCTATCTCTATCTCTATCTCTATCTCTATCTCTATCTCTATCTCTATCTCTATCTCTATCTCTATCTCTATCTCTATCTCTATCTCTATCTCTATCTCTATCTCTATCTCTATCTCTATCTCTATCTCTATCTCTATCTCTATCTCTATCTCTATCTCTATCTCTATCTCTATCTCTATCTCTATCTCTATCTCTATCTCTATCTCTATCTCTATCTCTATCTCTATCTCTATCTCTATCTCTATCTCTATCTCTATCTCTATCTCTATCTCTATCTCTATCTCTATCTCTATCTCTATCTCTATCTCTATCTCTATCTCTATCTCTATCTCTATCTCTATCTCTATCTCTATCTCTATCTCTATCTCTATCTCTATCTCTATCTCTATCTCTATCTCTATCTCTATCTCTATCTCTATCTCTATCTCTATCTCTATCTCTATCTCTATCTCTATCTCTATCTCTATCTCTATCTCTATCTCTATCTCTATCTCTATCTCTATCTCTATCTCTATCTCTATCTCTATCTCTATCTCTATCTCTATCTCTATCTCTATCTCTATCTCTATCTCTATCTCTATCTCTATCTCTATCTCTATCTCTATCTCTATCTCTATCTCTATCTCTATCTCTATCTCTATCTCTATCTCTATCTCTATCTCTATCTCTATCTCTATCTCTATCTCTATCTCTATCTCTATCTCTATCTCTATCTCTATCTCTATCTCTATCTCTATCTCTATCTCTATCTCTATCTCTATCTCTATCTCTATCTCTATCTCTATCTCTATCTCTATCTCTATCTCTATCTCTATCTCTATCTCTATCTCTATCTCTATCTCTATCTCTATCTCTATCTCTATCTCTATCTCTATCTCTATCTCTATCTCTATCTCTATCTCTATCTCTATCTCTATCTCTATCTCTATCTCTATCTCTATCTCTATCTCTATCTCTATCTCTATCTCTATCTCTATCTCTATCTCTATCTCTATCTCTATCTCTATCTCTATCTCTATCTCTATCTCTATCTCTATCTCTATCTCTATCTCTATCTCTATCTCTATCTCTATCTCTATCTCTATCTCTATCTCTATCTCTATCTCTATCTCTATCTCTATCTCTATCTCTATCTCTATCTCTATCTCTATCTCTATCTCTATCTCTATCTCTATCTCTATCTCTATCTCTATCTCTATCTCTATCTCTATCTCTATCTCTATCTCTATCTCTATCTCTATCTCTATCTCTATCTCTATCTCTATCTCTATCTCTATCTCTATCTCTATCTCTATCTCTATCTCTATCTCTATCTCTATCTCTATCTCTATCTCTATCTCTATCTCTATCTCTATCTCTATCTCTATCTCTATCTCTATCTCTATCTCTATCTCTATCTCTATCTCTATCTCTATCTCTATCTCTATCTCTATCTCTATCTCTATCTCTATCTCTATCTCTATCTCTATCTCTATCTCTATCTCTATCTCTATCTCTATCTCTATCTCTATCTCTATCTCTATCTCTATCTCTATCTCTATCTCTATCTCTATCTCTATCTCTATCTCTATCTCTATCTCTATCTCTATCTCTATCTCTATCTCTATCTCTATCTCTATCTCTATCTCTATCTCTATCTCTATCTCTATCTCTATCTCTATCTCTATCTCTATCTCTATCTCTATCTCTATCTCTATCTCTATCTCTATCTCTATCTCTATCTCTATCTCTATCTCTATCTCTATCTCTATCTCTATCTCTATCTCTATCTCTATCTCTATCTCTATCTCTATCTCTATCTCTATCTCTATCTCTATCTCTATCTCTATCTCTATCTCTATCTCTATCTCTATCTCTATCTCTATCTCTATCTCTATCTCTATCTCTATCTCTATCTCTATCTCTATCTCTATCTCTATCTCTATCTCTATCTCTATCTCTATCTCTATCTCTATCTCTATCTCTATCTCTATCTCTATCTCTATCTCTATCTCTATCTCTATCTCTATCTCTATCTCTATCTCTATCTCTATCTCTATCTCTATCTCTATCTCTATCTCTATCTCTATCTCTATCTCTATCTCTATCTCTATCTCTATCTCTATCTCTATCTCTATCTCTATCTCTATCTCTATCTCTATCTCTATCTCTATCTCTATCTCTATCTCTATCTCTATCTCTATCTCTATCTCTATCTCTATCTCTATCTCTATCTCTATCTCTATCTCTATCTCTATCTCTATCTCTATCTCTATCTCTATCTCTATCTCTATCTCTATCTCTATCTCTATCTCTATCTCTATCTCTATCTCTATCTCTATCTCTATCTCTATCTCTATCTCTATCTCTATCTCTATCTCTATCTCTATCTCTATCTCTATCTCTATCTCTATCTCTATCTCTATCTCTATCTCTATCTCTATCTCTATCTCTATCTCTATCTCTATCTCTATCTCTATCTCTATCTCGATCTCTATCTCTATCTCTATCTCTATCTCTATCTCTATCTCTATCTCTATCTCTATCTCTATCTCTATCTCTATCTCTATCTCTATCTCTATCTCTATCTCTATCTCTATCTCTATCTCTATCTCTATCTCTATCTCTATCTCTATCTCTATCTCTATCTCTATCTCTATCTCTATCTCTATCTCTATCTCTATCTCTATCTCTATCTCTATCTCTATCTCTATCTCTATCTCTATCTCTATCTCTATCTCTATCTCTATCTCTATCTCTATCTCTATCTCTATCTCTATCTCTATCTCTATCTCTATCTCTATCTCTATCTCTATCTCTATCTCTATCTCTATCTCTATCTCTATCTCTATCTCTATCTCTATCTCTATCTCTATCTCTATCTCTATCTCTATCTCTATCTCTATCTCTATCTCTATCTCTATCTCTATCTCTATCTCTATCTCTATCTCTATCTCTATCTCTATCTCTATCTCTATCTCTATCTCTATCTCTATCTCTATCTCTATCTCTATCTCTATCTCTATCTCTATCTCTATCTCTATCTCTATCTCTATCTCTATCTCTATCTCTATCTCTATCTCTATCTCTATCTCTATCTCTATCTCTATCTCTATCTCTATCTCTATCTCTATCTCTATCTCTATCTCTATCTCTATCTCTATCTCTATCTCTATCTCTATCTCTATCTCTATCTCTATCTCTATCTCTATCTCTATCTCTATCTCTATCTCTATCTCTATCTCTATCTCTATCTCTATCTCTATCTCTATCTCTATCTCTATCTCTATCTCTATCTCTATCTCTATCTCTATCTCTATCTCTATCTCTATCTCTATCTCTATCTCTATCTCTATCTCTATCTCTATCTCTATCTCTATCTCTATCTCTATCTCTATCTCTATCTCTATCTCTATCTCTATCTCTATCTCTATCTCTATCTCCATCTCAATCTCAATCTCTATCTCTATCTCTACCTCTATCTCCATCTCCATCTCCATCTCCATCTCTATCTCTATCTCTATCTCTATCTCCATCTCTATCTCTATCTCTATCTCTATCTCTATCTCTATCTCCATCTCTATCTCTATCTCTATCTCTATCTCTATCTCTATCTCTATCTCTATCTCTATCTCTATCTCTATCTCTATCTCTATCTCTATCTCTATCTCTATCTCTATCTCTATCTCTATCTCTATCTCTATCTCTATCTCTATCTCTATCTCTATCTCTATCTCTATCTCTATCTCTATCTCTATCTCTATCTCTATCTCTATCTCTATCTCTATCTCTATCTCTATCTCTATCTCTATCTCTATCTCTATCTCTATCTCTATCTCTATCTCTATCTCTATCTCTATCTCTATCTCTATCTCTATCTCTATCTCTATCTCTATCTCGATCTCTATCTCTATCTCTATCTCTATCTCTATCTCTATCTCTATCTCTATCTCTATCTCTATCTCTATCTCTATCTCTATCTCTATCTCTATCTCTATCTCTATCTCTATCTCTATCTCTATCTCTATCTCTATCTCTATCTCTATCTCTATCTCTATCTCTATCTCTATCTCTATCTCTATCTCTATCTCTATCTCTATCTCTATCTCTATCTCTATCTCTATCTCTATCTCTATCTCTATCTCTATCTCTATCTCTATCTCTATCTCTATCTCTATCTCTATCTCTATCTCTATCTCTATCTCTATCTCTATCTCTATCTCTATCTCTATCTCTATCTCTATCTCTATCTCTATCTCTATCTCTATCTCTATATCTATCTCTATCTCTATCTCTATCTCTATCTCTATCTCTATCTCTATCTCTATCTCTATTTCTATCTCTATCTCTATCTCTATCTCTATCTCTATCTCTATCTCTATCTCTATCTCTATCTCTATCTCTATCTCTATCTCTATCTCTATCTCTATCTCTATCTCTATCTCTATCTCTATCTCTATCTCTATCTCTATCTCTATCTCTATCTCTATCTCTATCTCTATCTCTATCTCTATCTCTATCTCTATCTCTATCTCTATCTCTATCTCTATCTCTATCTCTATCTCTATCTCCATCTCTATCTCTGTCTCTATCTCTATCTCTATCTCTATCTCTATCTCTATCTCTATCTCTATCTCTATCTCTATCTCTATCTCTATCTCTATCTCTATCTCTATCTCTATCTCTATCTCTATCTCTATCTCTATCTCAATCTCTATCTCTATCTCTATCTCTATCTCTATCTCTATCTCTATCTCTATCTCTATCTCTATCTCTATCTCTATCTCTATCTCTATCTCTATCTCTATCTCTATCTCTATCTCTATCTCTATCTCTATCTCTATCTCTATCTCTATCTCTATCTCTATCTCTATCTCTATCTCTATCTCTATCTCTATCTCTATCTCTATCTCTATCTCTATCTCTATCTCTATCTCTATCTCTATCTCTATCTCTATCTCTATCTCTATCTCCATCTCCGTCTCCATCTCCATCTCTATCTCTATCTCTATCTCTATCTCTATCTCTATCTCTATCTCTATCTCTATCTCCATCTCCATCTCTATCTCTATCTCTATCTCCATCTCTATCTCTATCTCTATCTCTATCTCTATCTCTATCTCTATCTCTATCTCTATCTTCATCTCTATCTCCATCTCTATCTCTATCTCTATCTCTATCTCTATCTCTATCTCTATCTCTATCTCTATCTCTATCTCTATCTCTATCTCTATCTCTATCTCTATCTCTATCTCTATCTCTATCTCTATCTCTATCTCTATCTCTATCTCTATCTCTATCTCTATCTCTATCTCTATCTCTATCTCTATCTCTATCTCTATCTCTATCTCTATCTCTATCTCTATCTCTATCTCTATCTCTATCTCTATCTCTATCTCTATCTCTATCTCTATCTCTATCTCTATCTCTATCTCTATCTCTATCTCTATCTCTATCTCTATCTCTATCTCTATCTCTATCTCTATCTCTATCTCTATCTCTATCTCTATCTCTATCTCTATCTCTATCTCTATCTCTATCTCTATCTCTATCTCTATCTCTATCTCTATCTCTATCTCTATCTCTATCTCTATCTCTATCTCTATCTCTATCTCTATCTCTATCTCTATCTCTATCTCTATCTCTATCTCTATCTCTATCTCTATCTCTATCTCTATCTCTATCTCTATCTCTATCTCTATCTCTATCTCTATCTCTATCTCTATCTCTATCTCTATCTCTATCTCTATCTCTATCTCTATCTCTATCTCTATCTCTATCTCTATCTCTATCTCTATCTCTATCTCTATCTCTATCTCTATCTCTATCTCTATCTCTATCTCTATCTCTATCTCTATCTCTATCTCTATCTCTATCTCTATCTCTATCTCTATCTCTATCTCTATCTCTATCTCTATCTCTATCTCTATCTCTATCTCTATCTCTATCTCTATCTCTATCTCTATCTCTATCTCTATCTCTATCTCTATCTCTATCTCTATCTCTATCTCTATCTCTATCTCTATCTCTATCTCTATCTCTATCTCTATCTCTATCTCTATCTCTATCTCTATCTCTATCTCTATCTTTATCTCTATCTCTATCTCTATCTCTATCTCTATCTCTATCTCTATCTCTATCTCTATCTCTATCTCTATCTCTATCTTTATCTCTATCTCTATCTCTATCTCTATCTCTATCTCTATCTCTATCTCTATCTCTATCTCTATCTCTATCTCTATCTCTATCTCTATCTCTATCTCTATCTCTATCTCTATCTCTATCTCTATCTCTATCTCTATCTCTATCTCTATCTCTATCTCTATCTCTATCTCTATCTCTATCTCTATCTCTATCTCTATCTCTATCTCTATCTCTATCTCTATCTCTATCTCTTGTAATATTTCTCTGTTTTATTTTTTTTTTTTTTATTTATTTCGGATTTTATTTATCGAAAAGAAAGGTTGGTTCCTTGCTTTCTTTCAATAATCATTCCGTGTATGACCAATAAAGACAAAACGGATTAACACGTATAAGTTTGCATGTTAATATAGATTTTGGGTTAGACTTTTATGCAATGACGAATGTATGCAAAAAGTAACACGGTCACTATAATACGTGTGACTGTCGAAAATCGAATATAAATCATCATGTTCATACCAGAGGAATTCGTTATACAACAGAATAGAAATACGGTACAATACCAGATCAGATACACACACGCACGCACAAGTTCAATATAGATATAATATTCAATGAAATAACGCTTCCAGCATAATTATAACGTTACAAATGGGCTACTTAACTTTTCCTGCACTACGTAAAGGCACACGATATCTTCAGGATAATGTATGAATGCTAATTATGTAGATCTTTATATGGATATGGGGTTCCCATTATGCCTGACTAGTACTGTGCCATTTGGTGCCGGGAAGCGACTCACCAAACTCAAGCTCGTCCCGAATTCCATGACCCGGAGGCCCCAAATAAAAATCCCCCACCCATCAACTCATTATCGCCATATTTAGGCCATATTGCGCAGATTGGCTCCAAGGTGGGATCGGCAAATACTTCAAATCATTACATTATCCCCCAATGTTTTGTAGCCACGAGATTAGGGGATGCAACATATTCTCTTTTGGTCATTTGATTAATTTCTCGCTTCTCTCTCACTCTCCATACTACACACATTCAGTGGCTCCACCCCACTAAGGGTCTCGCCCTACCATATTCTAATTACAATGATTTACAAGGAATGCATCCTTTTGTCAAAACTTACATTAACATTTTACATTATTATTCAGGCCGGTTAATTTATTAAATGTTAAATATCTACTATCCACTGGATTGGCTTATCCAGAGGAGAAAAATAACGTCGGAGCGAGGACAACTCCGAGACCTATTGATCGATGGACACGTAATACTACCTTAAATTCACACGATTATATATTCCCTTTATTTTCTTGTCATCGCCTATTTCCGCCAGAACGTATGCGTTGGGACCTTTGGTCGCAACAATTTTATATGGTCCTTCAAATAAGTGGAAAAATTTATGCGTAACTCTATCTATATTGCTGGAAATATGTGGAACTTTTAGCAGGACTAGATCATTTATTTCGAGGGTAACCTTGGATATTTTCTTTTGATGTTTCTTGCGACTTTCGAAGTTTTTAAGCAGTCTGTCTTTGGCCAAAATAATTTTTAGATTATGCGGCGCGTCAGGAGATGCTGGAAAGTCAAATAATTTTCGTATCCCATCCCCGGGTCTAGGACCAAAGTGAAGTTCAATCGGGACAAAACCGGTACTGCAATGAGTCGTATTGTTTAACAAAATCTCCATTCGAGATAAATACATAGCCCATTTCGTATGTTGTTCCGAGCAGAAGACACGAAATAATTTCCCAAGCTCTCGCATCACTCTTTCGGTGGGATTTGATTGAGGGTGACGAATGGACGAGAAGCATATTTTTATGTTATTGTTATTTAATTCCTTTTTCCAAATTTTTGCTGTGAATTGTGATCCGTTGTCAGACAAAATTCTTCGTGGTTTTCCGATTTTTGTGCAATAATCTCCTAAAATTTTTCTGACGACGACCTGAGCTGTAGCTTTCTTTACTGCGTATAATTTAACAAGTTTAGAGAAAGCATCGATAACAACGAATATGTATTGAACACCTCCGGTAGATCTGGGCAGAGGGCCATAAAAGTCCACCGTCACGAGATCTCCGAGGGCGTTTGAAACAACCTGACAATATTCACCCTCCATCGATCTTTGTAAGTGTTTCACTCGTTGACATACATCGCAACCAATAACATATTGTTTTACGTCTTTATTCATGCCTTTCCAGAAGAAAAATCTTTTAATTTGACATATGGTTTTGTACACTCCGGCGTGACCAATCCTATCATGTTCTAGCTGCACTATGGAATTTCTCAAAAGAAGGGGCACTATAATTCGCCATTCTACCGAATTAGATTGTTTATGAAAATATATTCCTTTGTAGTTTTGTATGTTTTCGGCGGTATTACTCATTCGCATTTGACGTAGAAATTCATCGTTTTCCTGTAGCTCAGCAAGTCTTTTCAATTCTTTTTTATATGCGGGAGATAGCTCGAGCTGTGTAATCATAATCAACGCATCAATCGTAACGTTCTTCGCGTCGTCGACATCGCAAAGAAAAAGATTGGATATGATTAACTGCTCGAGGTTCTCTTCTTCAAATTTTTGTGTAGGGTTTCGGCTAAAAAAATCTGCGACGATGTTATCGCGCCCTTTGCAATATTTTACCGCGAAGGAAAATTCTTGTATCATTAAAATCCATCTAGCTAGTCGGGCTGTGTGATACGGTGTCCTATTAAGGAACGTTAAACCTTGATGGTCGGTAACTACAATGAAAGAGCGTCCCTGCAAATATATACGAAACTTGATCATGGAGTAAACAATGGCTAGCAGCTCTTTTTCTGTCGTTGTATAATTGATTTCTGCGGGTCCTAATCCTCTGCTTACTAGACTGATTATTTTGTGATCATCGTTTTCATCTATTTGAAACAGGATTCCGCTGATACCTTTATCTGACGCATCCGTTTGCAAATAAAAAGCTTGATCTACACGATAATGTGCTAGTTCTACCGCTCGCCGAAAATTTTCTTTTAATTCCTTATATGCTTGTGCGTGAGTCATTGTCCATTCCCACCTCGAATTATCTTTTAGCAACGATCGCAATGGTTCTACATATGCCGCATGTTGATAACTGAACTGTCGGTAATAGTTACAGACACCCAAAAATCTCTGTAATTGTTGCTTATTTCGAGGCTCTTCAAAATTTATGATGGTGTCCAGTTTATGTGGATCGGGAACAATCCCTCGAGGTGTCAAAACAAATCCCAAGAAATTTACCGATTCTTGACAAAAATTGCATTTCCCTAAACGCAACGTGAAATTGCATTCTTCTAGCCTTTGAAAAATTCGATCTAAGTGCTCCATGTGTTCCGCAAAATTGTTCGATGTTATAAGCATGTCGTCGACGTAATAATCTAGAAAATCGGAAAAATCGTTTTTTAGCGCGAGACTTAGTGCTCTTATAAATCCGCTACCCGATGTTTTTAAGCCGAAAGGAATAACTTTGAACTGATAGATGTTGCCGTCGAACATAAATGCCGTATATTTTCGAGATTCGACCTTCAATGGCACTTGCCAGTACCCATGTGTTAAATCGAGAGTTGTCATGTGGGTTTTTCCGTGGTGTTTTTGCATAATTTCTCTAATAATAGGTGGAGACTCATGATCCGACTGAATTATTGCATTAAGATACCGTGCATCTAGACATATTCTTACCCGTCCGTCCTTCTTTTGAACGATTCGTAACGGATTGCAATATGGCCCGCTTCCTCGTTCTATAATATTAGCTTCGCACATTGTCTTTAATTCTTTCCGAACAGAGTCTCTTAGGTGAATGGCCACCGGATAAGAGCGATTCGATATTGGTTTCGATTGAATTAAATTGATTTCGTGTTCATATACCGATGTCAGTCCTGGTTTATTCGAAAATACTTTTTTATGTTTGAGAATGATATTTAAAATTGCCTCCGCTCGCCCCCGATCCACGTCCGTTAGCTTACGCGCGAGAGCTCGGAATTCCTCGGAGAAATCGTCCACAGGCTCAAAAAGGACGTGATTTTCACTACAACTACTATTATTTTCCGATTGCAAAAACTCATAATCAATTTCACCTTCACCATCACAAAACGATTCAATAGAAGAGCAGCGATAATCGCTGGATCCTTCAACAACATTTAATTGATTAGCTACAATATTTATCTCATCATTATTAACGACATCGACGGAAAGAGTGACACGCTGTAGCTCTTCTCGCGTCGTATAAATAGGTTTAATAGGCTCTGTTACAGCCTTCATATTTATTAATTTTTCTTCATTTATTTCATGAATTTTTTCGATCGTGTTAATACACTTTCTATAATTTTTCACAAGTTCACGATTATCGTTGAATGCTACGATCGCATTCTGAGTCATTACATCAGCACACTTATTTATATTATTTGTGTTAAACGATTGTTCAATACAGTGAGAGGTCTCTTCACTGTCATTTTCATATTGATTATCAAAATCATTTATTGTATCGAGGTGAAAATTATTTTGATTAGATTTGAGTATACTAATAGTCCTAATCTGTGGATTTTCTTTCGTCTGAGTTATTTTCAATCTCTCCGAAAAATCCCGATCAAACGTCACTAGATCGGGATCGAGCAGTTGGCCCTGAATGCATATAGTTTTGTTTTCATAATTTATTATCCCCCTATTGTGGTGTAACCAGTCGTTTCCGAGGATACATGCAGATGTTAAATGCGGAACCACTAAAAATATCTGTCTAAAAATGCAATTTCCTATTCTGGCCTCGAAAGAAACCTGTCGCTTAATATTTGTCCTTTTTTTACTAATAGCGGTCGACACGTTTATGTTTGTGACGGGTAGCTCGCTCAATTCATAGTAACGTTTTAATTCGAAATACGTATCCTCCGAAATACATGTTACCATCCTACCCGTGTCGATCATCACCCTTATTGTATTCTGTCCCAGTGAAAGCTTGACATGCGGGCTCGGCTTAATAAATGATCGAATTGTTGTTGGTTGTGAGCTTTTGCCTTCGATTTCTTCGTACAAGTCCTCAACAAAATCAAAAGTTCTATGGCACGATGCGGGACCACACTTCATCGTGCCCGCAATTAGTTTAACGAGTTGCTATTGTTTTCGGAATTATTTGATAACACCGGATTATTTCCTTGGTGGTTCTGAATTGGATTGTTTTGAAAGTTAGGCGGTGGAATTCTAAAATCTGGAAGATTATTCGGCTGTGGGAAATTATAACCCGAGTATATAGAATTCGTGTTATTTGCGACAAACCTTGAGTATCCCCCATATGCCGATTCCGTTGGCATTGCCCTATGATTATTCGAACGGAAATTTTGTCCACGATAATAATGATTTGAATGGTTTGGCTTTGAGAACTGTAAGCTGTTAACTCTACCATTGTGTGACGGGTAATTATTTTTCGATTCCTTATTTTGATTGAATCGTTCCTGAGCGATGTCGAGCTGTGCGATGGCTTGAGCTACCAAATTCGTATCAGAGTAGTTTACCGTTGCTAAACTCCCTCCTACTCGCGATGGGAACTGTTGAATTATCGAATAGTTTACCTCGTATGGAGACATCGCGGGTTCAAAATGTCTAGCATCTTTTATTTGCTTATAAAAATACGAGTGCATGGATCCTTCGTTAGCACGATATCGTCGGTTTGACCATTGATTTTTGAATCGCACTTGCACAGGGATGGAATAGAATTCTTTAGTGAAAGACTGCTTGAAATCATCGAAAGTCGCAATAGTGTTTTTCACTACATTGTACCAAATTTTAACTCTTCCCTCGATTATATTTTCTGTTACGACCAGTTGATGCCCATCACTCACGTTTTTTAGCTTAAAATAGCGTTCGAGATCTTCTAAATATTCGCGTGGATTATTTTCTTCGCAAAATTTGGGAATATTTATATTAATGTGTAAATTTCGCAAATGACTTACAAGTCCATCCATCAATTGGTTGTTCGGCGCGTTGTTGTTTTCTTGCGGCATATTATCGTGTGGGATCGTTCCTTGTCGTGGTCGTTGACTATTTGCTGCATAGGTTTCACGAAGAGCAGCGTTTTCAGCTCTGACTTTTTCCAATTCTGCCCGCTGTTCATCTATGCGCGCTTGTTCCTCGCGTAGACGCTGCCATTCAGCCTGAATTTCGTCACGTATATCGTCGCTTCCATTTGCCATTGCTTTTGCGTTATTTCTCTTTCTGTGAATATTCGAAATTGTGTTAGAAATATGTTTCGTACGTGAGCCGTGTGATATCGATGTCTGTGTGCTCGATAGCCGTGTTGCCCGACTCGATAATCCGGGCAATAAAACGGCCGGATTAACTTTATTCTCGGATTTTGATCGTGTGAGACGTGACGACTGCGTGTTTACGTTGTTTTTCATGAGTGCCGGCTACGAGATATCGTGCCAACAAGTTGGGCGCCAAAATGTAATATTTCTCTGTTTTATTTTTTTTTTTTTTTATTTATTTCGGATTTTATTTATCGAAAAGAAAGGTTGGTTCCTTGCTTTCTTTCAATAATCATTCCGTGTATGACCAATAAAGACAAAACGGATTAACACGTATAAGTTTGCATGTTAATATAGATTTTGGGTTAGACTTTTATGCAATGACGAATGTATGCAAAAAGTAACACGGTCACTATAATACGTGTGACTGTCGAAAATCGAATATAAATCATAATGTTCATACCAGAGGAATTCGTTATACAACAGAATAGAAATACGGTACAATACCAGATCAGATACACACACGCACGTACAAGTTCAATATAGATATAATATTCAATGAAATAACGCTTCCAGCATAATTATAACGTTACAAATGGGCTACTTAACTTTTCCTGCACTACGTAAAGGCACACGATATCTTCAGGATAATGTATGAATGCTAATTATGTAGATCTTTATATGGATATGGGGTTCCCCTTATGCCTGACTAGTACTGTGCCATTTGGTGCCGGGAAGCGACTCACCAAACTCAAGCTCGTCCCGAATTCCATGACCCGGAGGCCCCAAATAAAAATCCCCCACCCATCAACTCATTATCGCCATATTTAGGCCATATTGCGCAGATTGGCTCCAAGGTGGGATCGGCAAATACTTCAAATCATTACACTCTATCTCTATCCCTATCTCTATCTCTATCTCTATCTCTATCTCTATCTCTATCTCTATCTCTATCTCTATCTCTATCTCTATCTCTATCTCTATCTCTATCTCTATCTCTATCTCTATCTCTATCTCTATCTCTATCTCTATCTCTATCTCTATCTCTATCTCTATCTCTATCTCTATCTCTATCTCTATCTCTATCTCTATCTCTATCTCTATCTCTATCTCTATCTCTATCTCTATCTCTATCTCTATCTCTATCTCTATCTCTATCTCTATCTCTATCTCTATCTCTATCTCTATCTCTATCTCTATCTCTATCTCTATCTCTATCTCTATCTCTATCTCTATCTCTATCTCTATCTCTATCTCTATCTCTATCTCTATCTCTATCTCTATCTCTATCTCTATCTCTATCTCTATCTCTATCTCTATCTCTATCTCTATCTCTGTCTCTATCTCTATCTCTATCTCTATCTCTATCTCTATCTCTATCTCTATCTCTATCTCTATCTCTATCTCTATCTCTATCTCTATCTCTATCTCTATCTCTATCTCCATGTCTATCTCTATCTCTATCTCTATCTCTATCTCTATCTCTATCTCTATCTCTATCTCTATCTCTATCTCTATCTCTATCTCTATCTCTATCTCTATCTCTATCTCTATCTCTATCTCTATCTCTATCTCTATCTCTATCTCTATCTCTATCTCTATCTCTATCTCTATCTCTATCTCTATCTCTATCTCTATCTCTATCTCTATCTCTATCTCTATCTCTATCTCTATCTCTATCTCTATCTCTATCTCTATCTCTATCTCTATCTCTATCTCTATCTCTATCTCTATCTCTATCTCTATCTCTATCTCTATCTCTATCTCTATCTCTATCTCTATCTCTATCTCTATCTCTATCTCTATCTCTATCTCTATCTCTATCTCTATCTCTATCTCTATCTCTATCTCTATCTCTATCTCTATCTCTATCTCTATCTCTATCTCTATCTCTATCTCTATCTCTATCTCTATCTCTATCTCTATCTCTATCTCTATCTCTATCTCTATCTCTATCTCTATCTCTATCTCTATCTCTATCTCTATCTCTATCTCTATCTCTATCTCTATCTCTATCTCTATCTCTATCTCTATCTCTATCTCTATCTCTATCTCTATCTCTATCTCTATCTCTATCTCTATCTCTATCTCTATCTCTATCTCTATCTCTATCTCTATCTCTATCTCTATCTCTATCTCTATCTCTATCTCTATCTCTATCTCTATCTCTATCTCTATCTCTATCTCTATCTCTATCTCTATCTCTATCTCTATCTCTATCTCTATCTCTATCTCTATCTCTATCTCTATCTCTATCTCTATCTCTATCTCTATCTCTATCTCTATCTCTATCTCTATCTCTATCTCTATCTCTATCTCTATCTCTATCTCTATCTCTATCTCTATCTCTATCTCTATCTCTATCTCTATCTCTATCTCTATCTCTATCTCTATCTCTATCTCTATCTCTATCTCTATCTCTATCTCTATCTCTATCTCTATCTCTATCTCTATCTCTATCTCTATCTCTATCTCTATCTCTATCTCTATCTCTATCTCTATCTCTATCTCTATCTCTATCTCTATCTCTATCTCTATCTCTATCTCTATCTCTATCTCTATCTCTATCTCTATCTCTATCTCTATCTCTATCTCTATCTCTATCTCTATCTCTATCTCTATCTCTATCTCTATCTCTATCTCTATCTCTATCTCTATCTCTATCTCTATCTCTATCTCTATCTCTATCTCTATCTCTATCTCTATCTCTATCTCTATCTCTATCTCTATCTCTATCTCTATCTCTATCTCTATCTCTATCTCTATCTCTATCTCTATCTCTATCTCTATCTCTATCTCTATCTCTATCTCTATCTCTATCTCTATCTCTATCTCTATCTCTATCTCTATCTCTATCTCTATCTCTATCTCTATCTCTATCTCTATCTCTATCTCTATCTCTATCTCTATCTCTATCTCTATCTCTATCTCTATCTCTATCTCTATCTCTATCTCTATCTCTATCTCTATCTCTATCTCTATCTCTATCTCTATCTCTATCTCTATCTCTATCTCTATCTCTATCTCTATCTCTATCTCTATCTCTATCTCTATCTCTATCTCTATCTCTATCTCTATCTCTATCTCTATCTCTATCTCTATCTCTATCTCTATCTCTATCTCTATCTCTATCTCTATCTCTATCTCTATCTCTATCTCTATCTCTATCTCTATCTCTATCTCTATCTCTATCTCTATCTCTATCTCTATCTCTATCTCTATCTCTATCTCTATCTCTATCTCTATCTCTATCTCTATCTCTATCTCTATCTCTATCTCTATCTCTATCTCTATCTCTATCTCTATCTCTATCTCTATCTCTATCTCTATCTCTATCTCTATCTCTATCTCTATCTCTATCTCTATCTCTATCTCTATCTCTATCTCTATCTCTATCTCTATCTCTATCTCTATCTCTATCTCTATCTCTATCTCTATCTCTATCTCTATCTCTATCTCTATCTCTATCTCTATCTCTATCTCTATCTCTATCTCTATCTCTATCTCTATCTCTATCTCTATCTCTATCTCTATCTCTATCTCTATCTCTATCTCTATCTCTATCTCTATCTCTATCTCTATCTCTATCTCTATCTCTATCTCTATCTCTATCTCTATCTCTATCTCTATCTCTATCTCTATCTCTATCTCTATCTCTATCTCTATCTCTATCTCTATCTCTATCTCTATCTCTATCTCTATCTCTATCTCTATCTCTATCTCTATCTCTATCTCTATCTCTATCTCTATCTCTATCTCTATCTCTATCTCTATCTCTATCTCTATCTCTATCTCTATCTCTATCTCTATCTCTATCTCTATCTCTATCTCTATCTCTATCTCTATCTCTATCTCTATCTCTATCTCTATCTCTATCTCTATCTCTATCTCTATCTCTATCTCTATCTCTATCTCTATCTCTATCTCTATCTCTATCTCTATCTCTATCTCTATCTCTATCTCTATCTCTATCTCTATCTCTATCTCTATCTCTATCTCTATCTCTATCTCTATCTCTATCTCTATCTCTATCTCTATCTCTATCTCTATCTCTATCTCTATCTCTATCTCTATCTCTATCTCTATCTCTATCTCTATCTCTATCTCTATCTCTATCTCTATCTCTATCTCTATCTCTATCTCTATCTCTATCTCTATCTCTATCTCTATCTCTATCTCTATCTCTATCTCTATCTCTATCTCTATCTCTATCTCTATCTCTATCTCTATCTCTATCTCTATCTCTATCTCTATCTCTATCTCTATCTCTATCTCTATCTCTATCTCTATCTCTATCTCTATCTCTATCTCTATCTCTATCTCTATCTCTATCTCTATCTCTATCTCTATCTCTATCTCTATCTCTATCTCTATCTCTATCTCTATCTCTATCTCTATCTCTATCTCTATCTCTATCTCTATCTCTATCTCTATCTCTATCTCTATCTCTATCTCTATCTCTATCTCTATCTCTATCTCTATCTCTATCTCTATCTCTATCTCTATCTCTATCTCTATCTCTATCTCTATCTCTATCTCTATCTCTATCTCTATCTCTATCTCTATCTCTATCTCTATCTCTATCTCTATCTCTATCTCTATCTCTATCTCTATCTCTATCTCTATCTCTATCTCTATCTCTATCTCTATCTCTATCTCTATCTCTATCTCTATCTCTATCTATCTCTATCTCTATCTCTATCTCTATCTATCTCTATCTCTATCTCTATCTCTATCTCTATCTCTATCTCTATCTCTATCTCTATCTCTATCTCTATCTCTATCTCTATCTCTATCTCTATCTCTATCTCTATCTCTATCTCTATCTCTATCTCTATCTCTATCTCTATCTCTATCTCTATCTCTATCTCTATCTCTATCTCTATCTCTATCTCTATCTCTATCTCTATCTCTATCTCTATCTCTATCTCTATCTCTATCTCTATCTCTATCTCTATCTCTATCTCTATCTCTATCTCTATCTCTATCTCTATCTCTATCTCTATCTCTATCTCTATCTCTATCTCTATCTCTATCTCTATCTCTATCTCTATCTCTATCTCTATCTCTATCTCTATCTCTATCTCTATCTCTATCTCTATCTCTATCTCTATCTCTATCTCTATCTCTATCTCTATCTCTATCTCTATCTCTATCTCTATCTCTATCTCTATCTCTATCTCTATCTCTATCTCTATCTCTATCTCTATCTCTATCTCTATCTCTATCTCTATCTCTATCTCTATCTCTATCTCTATCTCTATCTCTATCTCTATCTCTATCTCTATCTCTATCTCTATCTCTATCTCTATCTCTATCTCTATCTCTATCTCTATCTCTATCTCTATCTCTATCTCTATCTCTATCTCTATCTCTATCTCTATCTCTATCTCTATCTCTATCTCTATCTCTATCTCTATCTCTATCTCTATCTCTATCTCTATCTCTATCTCTATCTCTATCTCTATCTCTATCTCTATCTCTATCTCTATCTCTATCTCTATCTCTATCTCTATCTCTATCTCTATCTCTATCTCTATCTCTATCTCTATCTCTATCTCTATCTCTATCTCTATCTCTATCTCTATCTCTATCTCTATCTCTATCTCTATCTCTATCTCTATCTCTATCTCTATCTCTATCTCTATCTCTATCTCTATCTCTATCTCTATCTCTATCTCTATCTCTATCTCTATCTCTATCTCTATCTCTATCTCTATCTCTATCTCTATCTCTATCTCTATCTCTATCTCTATCTCTATCTCTATCTCTATCTCTATCTCTATCTCTATCTCTATCTCTATCTCTATCTCTATCTCTATCTCTATCTCTATCTCTATCTCTATCTCTATCTCTATCTCTATCTCTATCTCTATCTCTATCTCTATCTCTATCTCTATCTCTATCTCTATCTCTATCTCTATCTCTATCTCTATCTCTATCTCTATCTCTATCTCTATCTCTATCTCTATCTCTATCTCTATCTCTATCTCTATCTCTATCTCTATCTCTATCTCTATCTCTATCTCTATCTCTATCTCTATCTCTATCTCTATCTCTATCTCTATCTCTATCTCTATCTCTATCTCTATCTCTATCTCTATCTCTATCTCTATCTCTATCTCTATCTCTATCTCTATCTCTATCTCTATCTCTATCTCTATCTCTATCTCTATCTCTATCTCTATCTCTATCTCTATCTCTATCTCTATCTCTATCTCTATCTCTATCTCTATCTCTATCTCTATCTCTATCTCTATCTCTATCTCTATCTCTATCTCTATCTCTATCTCTATCTCTATCTCTATCTCTATCTCTATCTCTATCTCTATCTCTATCTCTATCTCTATCTCTATCTCTATCTCTATCTCTATCTCTATCTCTATCTCTATCTCTATCTCTATCTCTATCTCTATCTCTATCTCTATCTCTATCTCTATCTCTATCTCTATCTCTATCTCTATCTCTATCTCTATCTCTATCTCTATCTCTATCTCTATCTCTATCTCTATCTCTATCTCTATCTCTATCTCTATCTCTATCTCTATCTCTATCTCTATCTCTATCTCTATCTCTATCTCTATCTCTATCTCTATCTCTATCTCTATCTCTATCTCTATCTCTATCTCTATCTCTATCTCTATCTCTATCTCTATCTCTATCTCTATCTCTATCTCTATCTCTATCTCTATCTCTATCTCTATCTCTATCTCTATCTCTATCTCTATCTCTATCTCTATCTCTATCTCTATCTCTATCTCTATCTCTATCTCTATCTCTATCTCTATCTCTATCTCTATCTCTATCTCTATCTCTATCTCTATCTCTATCTCTATCTCTATCTCTATCTCTATCTCTATCTCTATCTCTATCTCTATCTCTATCTCTATCTCTATCTCTATCTCTATCTCTATCTCTATCTCTATCTCTATCTCTATCTCTATCTCTATCTCTATCTCTATCTCTATCTCTATCTCTATCTCTATCTCTATCTCTATCTCTATCTCTATCTCTATCTCTATCTCTATCTCTATCTCTATCTCTATCTCTATCTCTATCTCTATCTCTATCTCTATCTCTATCTCTATCTCTATCTCTATCTCTATCTCTATCTCTATCTCTATCTCTATCTCTATCTCTATCTCTATCTCTATCTCTATCTCTATCTCTATCTCTATCTCTATCTCTATCTCTATCTCTATCTCTATCTCTATCTCTATCTCTATCTCTATCTCTATCTCTATCTCTATCTCTATCTCTATCTCTATCTCTATCTCTATCTCTATCTCTATCTCTATCTCTATCTCTATCTCTATCTCTATCTCTATCTCTATCTCTATCTCTATCTCTATCTCTATCTCTATCTCTATCTCTATCTCTATCTCTATCTCTATCTCTATCTCTATCTCTATCTCTATCTCTATCTCTATCTCTATCTCTATCTCTATCTCTATCTCTATCTCTATCTCTATCTCTATCTCTATCTCTATCTCTATCTCTATCTCTATCTCTATCTCTATCTCTATCTCTATCTCTATCTCTATCTCTATCTCTATCTCTATCTCTATCTCTATCTCTATCTCTATCTCTATCTCTATCTCTATCTCTATCTCTATCTCTATCTCTATCTCTATCTCTATCTCTATCTCTATCTCTATCTCTATCTCTATCTCTATCTCTATCTCTATCTCTATCTCTATCTCTATCTCTATCTCTATCTCTATCTCTATCTCTATCTCTATCTCTATCTCTATCTCTATCTCTATCTCTATCTCTATCTCTATCTCTATCTCTATCTCTATCTCTATCTCTATCTCTATCTCTATCTCTATCTCTATCTCTATCTCTATCTCTATCTCTATCTCTATCTCTATCTCTATCTCTATCTCTATCTCTATCTCTATCTCTATCTCTATCTCTATCTCTATCTCTATCTCTATCTCTATCTCTATCTCTATCTCTATCTCTATCTCTATCTCTATCTCTATCTCTATCTCTATCTCTATCTCTATCTCTATCTCTATCTCTATCTCTATCTCTATCTCTATCTCTATCTCTATCTCTATCTCTATCTCTATCTCTATCTCTATCTCTATCTCTATCTCTATCTCTATCTCTATCTCTATCTCTATCTCTATCTCTATCTCTATCTCTATCTCTATCTCTATCTCTATCTCTATCTCTATCTCTATCTCTATCTCTATCTCTATCTCTATCTCTATCTCTATCTCTATCTCTATCTCTATCTCTATCTCTATCTCTATCTCTATCTCTATCTCTATCTCTATCTCTATCTCTATCTCTATCTCTATCTCTATCTCTATCTCTATCTCTATCTCTATCTCTATCTCTATCTCTATCTCTATCTCTATCTCTATCTCTATCTCTATCTCTATCTCTATCTCTATCTCTATCTCTATCTCTATCTCTATCTCTATCTCTATCTCTATCTCTATCTCTATCTCTATCTCTATCTCTATCTCTATCTCTATCTCTATCTCTATCTCTATCTCTATCTCTATCTCTATCTCTATCTCTATCTCTATCTCTATCTCTATCTCTATCTCTATCTCTATCTCTATCTCTATCTCTATCTCTATCTCTATCTCTATCTCTATCTCTATCTCTATCTCTATCTCTATCTCTATCTCTATCTCTATCTCTATCTCTATCTCTATCTCTATCTCTATCTCTATCTCTATCTCTATCTCTATCTCTATCTCTATCTCTATCTCTATCTCTATCTCTATCTCTATCTCTATCTCTATCTCTATCTCTATCTCTATCTCTATCTCTATCTCTATCTCTATCTCTATCTCTATCTCTATCTCTATCTCTATCTCTATCTCTATCTCTATCTCTATCTCTATCTCTATCTCTATCTCTATCTCTATCTCTATCTCTATCTCTATCTCTATCTCTATCTCTATCTCTATCTCTATCTCTATCTCTATCTCTATCTCTATCTCTATCTCTATCTCTATCTCTATCTCTATCTCTATCTCTATCTCTATCTCTATCTCTATCTCTATCTCTATCTCTATCTCTATCTCTATCTCTATCTCTATCTCTATCTCTATCTCTATCTCTATCTCTATCTCTATCTCTATCTCTATCTCTATCTCTATCTCTATCTCTATCTCTATCTCTATCTCTATCTCTATCTCTATCTCTATCTCTATCTCTATCTCTATCTCTATCTCTATCTCTATCTCTATCTCTATCTCTATCTCTATCTCTATCTCTATCTCTATCTCTATCTCTATCTCTATCTCTATCTCTATCTCTATCTCTATCTCTATCTCTATCTCTATCTCTATCTCTATCTCTATCTCTATCTCTATCTCTATCTCTATCTCT
>CAXAQZ010000908.1:40000-45000 GCA_963971145.1 Sussaba pulchella
CGGTGCAGGGATTCGGAAGCCCAGTACCGGTCCAGGTTAGAGGCGTTGAAGCAGGCCTCACTGGATCGTCAACAAGCTACTGCGGTACCCCCTCGGCGATGGACCAGGCCAGGGGTAGTACATTTGTTACTGGAACAGGGATCGCAGATCCATTTGCCAGACGAGACACTATTCAGAGGTCACCAACAAGGAATAGAACACTCTCACTTTCGGAAATAAGAACTGAGACCGAATGCAAGAGTAGGAAGGTACTGCAATCGGAGAACTTGAACAAGCGGAAGAGGATCAACAGCACCCCCGAGAAAGATAATGAGAAGACATTTGACATGACCACGGCTTTCCCCAACGGGCTTAACGCGATGATGGCCCAGGTCAAAGCCCTCGAAAAAGTGATCAAGTCGATGTACAAACCGAAAATTGAGCTGTGCAACATCAGCAGCAACCTATCCCTTCAAGCCGAAAAACTTAAGTCCAAGGAATTCTGGAGTTACCTGGAAAGATCAACCACTCGACAAATCGAAAACGAGACGCATGAAGAACTCCTGAGGGAAAACGAGAAACTTCGACGTCAGATTCGTGAGATGGAGAAGAAGCATGAACAGAGTCAGGACGAGCCAGACGATTCCGTGGAGTGTGAGATGTGCAAACAGAAACGGGTGCTGCTGGCGCGAAGAAGGCAGCTGAAGACTACCGAAGACTTTGCGAGCTTCCAGGCAGTAGCAGAGGAGGACTGGGTCTCAGGGGTATTCCCGAAGCCTACCAGCCGGCGGGGACGCGTCTGTGACGCACCGACAAGCGTAGACATCATCCTTCCATGCAACGCAGACATCGAATCAGATAACAGTGAAGTTAGACGATCGATCGATAAACTAGGAGGCAAGCAAGGGCTCAAACAACAAAACAAGAGGAAAGGAGAGGTGGCCATGATGTTCTACTCTCTCGGTTTTCCGGATAACGATGGCAACGTTGTACAGACTGGAAAATGGATTTACTACCCAATCATTAGTGAAGGGGCAACCGACACAAAAAATGACGAACAAGCGCTATTTCAAGCTTTAGTGGCCACCAAGGCCCAAATCATGAGGCTCGAAAGAACTCAAATCGCGATACCGGAAACGGAGGACGCCAGGGGACTCTCAGCTGTCCGCATTCTATCTTTTTTATTCGCTGATACACCCGTACGAATTGAAACGTACAAGGCCAACCAGGAACGAGTTAGAGCAGCTGGCAGTAAGCAAAGCGCCAGCAAGGACGAATACACGTCTGACCGAAGAACCGGTGACAGCCGACCCGTGAGTAAGCCCAAACAAAAACACGATGCTCTTATCGTTCAACTACAGGGCAAAACATACGCAGAATTGCTTAAGACAGTTAAGCAAGTAGTCAACCCGCAAGAAATCGGGGTTGACATCAAGGACGTCAAAAAAACCAAAAATGGCCAGCTGGTGCTGACGGTTCGAAATGGGCTAGACAAGGCGGAGAAGCTGGAAAAAGCACTCAGCGAAAAAATACCGGGTCTTACCACATCCGTGCAGACAAACAAAAAAGTCCTGCACATTAAGGATATGGACGAGATAACGACAACAGAAGACATCACGGCCGCAATTACCGAGGTCAGTGCACTAAAACCAGAAGCCTTCGAAGTAAGAGCACTTCGTCCAGCATATGGAAATAGACAGAACGCGACCGTACTAATGCGGAGCCAAGACGCAGACGAACTTGTCAAAAAAGGATCAGTCAGGATTGGCTGGACAAACTGTAGAGTTGTCGAAAGGGTGCAAGAGAGTCGATGTTTTCGATGTTGGGAACCGGGCCATGTTAAAGCGCAGTGCAAAGGACCGGACAGGGAGAAACTGTGTCTAAAATGCGGAAAGGGTGGGCACAAGGCAGCCGAGTGCCGCAACAATTCCTTCTGCGTTCACTGTGGGGTAGAAGGGCACCAATCCGGAGATAGACGGGGACACCGGAAAACCAACGAGAACGGGTCGGAGGAAACAGAAACCCATAACGGTAAAGTTCACGATCATTCAGATTAACTGCAATAGAAGCTATCCAGCCCATGACATGGCCCTGGCCGTAGCGACGGAAATTAATGCAGGAATGCTTATCCTGAGTGAACCTAACAGAAGAGCAATTGCAAACAGGTCAGACTGGTTTTATGATGACGACCTGGATACGGCGATAAAGATCACAGACCCAAAAGCCGTGGTAAAAGAGCAGGGCACTGGAAAAGGATTCTCCTACATAGTAATGCCATCGTTTACGATATATGCGTGCTATGCCTCCCCGAATAAGACCGTAGAGGAACTTGAAGAATATCTGCAGCAAATCGGCAGCAAGATAAGGGCCAGGAGAGAGGAAGCTATCATTGTAGGAGACTTTAATGCAAAGTCCCCACAATGGGGAATGACGAGGACTGACAGAAGAGGGATCGTCGTCACTGAGTGGATCGCTCAGCACGACCTGATAGTAAAAAACGCGGGTGTAAAACCAACCTTCGAGAGGCAAGGCTATGGGTCGATCCTCGATCTGACACTGGCGACACCGGATGTGGGTAGGCGCATCGATGACTGGGAAGTTAGTGACAAGGAATCTCTAAGTGACCACAAATATATAATTTTTGACGTGAGCGAGCTCCCAAGTCGGCCCTCTAATAGACAGCACCAGGTCAAAGGATGGAACACAAGAAAGCTCGACGAAACCAAGCTGCAACACGCTATTGACGAACTAGCCGAAGAGCCAGACCCATCCGCAGAAACTTTTTCACACGAGCTAACGAAAGCGTGTAACAAATGCATGCCGAAAGCGAGAATATACGACCGTGGTAAACCCCAATACTGGTGGAACGAGGAAGTCGCACAACTGCGAGAAGTGTGCATCCAAAAAAGAAGAAAATACACGAGGATTGCAAAAAAAAACCAACCACTGCTTGAGCGAGAACTTTGGGAGGACTACAGGCTCAGCCAAAAAGCCCTGCAAAAATGCATAAAGGCATCGAAGAGAAGAAACTGGAAGATTGTACGGGACGAAGTAGATGGAGACATCTGGGGCAAAGGGTACGGAATCGTCACGAAGAGGCTCATCGGATACCCACCTAAGCCGAAACTGACCATGGAAGCCGTAGAGAACGTCGCGAAGTGCCTCTTCCCCACGCACAAGTCGGTGACGTTCGTCCGCTCCAACGAACCGCCCTTTATCGGTTTTAGTCCGGAAGACCTGAAGGCAGCGTGCACGAAGCTTAAAAACAATAAGGCGCCAGGACCCGGATACATTCCTCCAGAAGTGATAAAACGGGTTGCCGAGCGTAGACCGGAATATGTTCTACGCACCTACAACTGGCTAGCAGCCAAAGGTGAATTCCCAAAGGAATGGAAGCGTGCAAGACTCATACTGCTAAAAAAAGAGGATAAGCCCGTCGGAGATCCCAGATCGTACAGGCCGATCTGTCTGTTGGATGTAGAAGGAAAGCTATTCGAACAGCTGATACTGAGCAAGGTTAAAAAAGAGCTGGAGCGCACAGGGGGCTTAGCAGACAACCAGTACGGTTTTAGGGAAGGCCGACAGACGGTGGACGCCATCGAGGAGGTGGTAGCCATAGCAAGAAAGGCAGCCGCCTACTCAAGCGCACGCTGCCGGCGTCTGTGTGCGGTCATAACGCTGGATGTTAAAAACGCCTTCAACAGCGCGTCATGGCAGGCTATACTCGATGAACTCACGAAGAGGGGGGTGGACGGCAACCTCACTAATCTGATTGCTTCTTACTTGTCGCAAAGGGAGATAATACTACAGGCGGAAGGTAACTCGAAAGTCATAGAGGTGAACAGCGGGGTACCACAGGGTTCGGTGCTCGGTCCAACTCTATGGAACATCCAGTACAATGAGCTACTGGAGCTGGAAATGCCAGAAGGGGTGCAGCTGGTTGGCTTCGCCGACGATGTAGCAGTAGTTGTCGTATCCAGGAGTGAAAGCGCCTTAATGGACTCGGCGGACAATGCAATCCTGAGAATCGGGAAATGGATGGAAAAGAGAGGGCTAGAACTAGCACCTGAAAAAACGGAGGCAATTCTACTCACTACAAAGAGGAAAATAGGACCAATAAAGTTCAATATACAGGGGACCGATATCCGCCCAAGCAAAGCCCTTAAACAGCTGGGGATGTGGCTGGACACCAAGTGCACTTTCGCAGCGCATCTAGATAAGTCCGTACAGAAAGCAGAAAAAACGATGACGGCTCTGGCAAGCCTCATGCCGAACATAGGAGGACCGAGAGCGTCGAAAAGACGAATTATCGTCAGTGTTGTGCACTCCCAGATACTGTACGCAGCTCCGGTGTGGCACACAGCTATGCAAGTGCAAAAACTCAGGAGAAAACTGACGAGAATTCAAAAGACTCTAGCCATTAGAGTGTGCAGTGCATATCGTACAGTATCGGTAGAGGGAGCAAGAGTGATCGCCGGTATACCTCCTATCGAGCTACTAGCGGAAGAAAGACGTGCAACGTACGAGGGTGTAGAGAAGGAGGAGGCGAGAAAGGCCCTCATGGCTAAATGGCAGAAACTGTGGATGGAGGGAACTTACGGGCGCTGGACGTACAGTTTAATTCCGAGCATCAAGAAATGGACGGAGCGCGAATATGGAGAGGTAGACTACTATCTGACCCAGGCACTTTCGGGGCACGGGTGCTTCAGAAAGTACCTCTATGACCGCAACCGCGCTGACACAGACCAATGCCCCTACTGCAATGGCATAGATGACGCTGAACATACTCTGTTCACCTGCGTAAAGTGGCAGGGAAAGAGAGATGAGTACCTCAGAAAAACCGGACGGATATTCAACGCCACGAACATGATGCACGGTCTCATCGAATCAAAAAAAGGTTGGGAAGAAGCGTACGGAGTAGTTCGACAAATTATTGAGACGAAAGAAAGAGAAGGGAGAGAAATCTGTTGAACGTTGATAACAGGCAAGCGTCCACACCGAAGTAATGCTAACGCGGTTTC
>CAXAQZ010000908.1:50000-62500 GCA_963971145.1 Sussaba pulchella
TCTCTCTATCTCTCTATCTCTCTATCTCTCTATCTCTCTATCTCTCTATCTCTCTATCTCTCTATCTCTCTATCTCTCTATCTCTCTATCTCTCTATCTCTCTATCTCTCTATCTCTCTATCTCTCTATCTCTCTATCTCTCTATCTCTCTATCTCTCTATCTCTCTATCTCTCTATCTCTCTATCTCTCTTCCTCTCTATCTCTCTATCTCTCTATCTCTCTATCTCTCTATCTCTCTATCTCTCTATCTCTCTATCTCTCTATCTCTCTATCTCTCTATCTCTCTATCTCTCTATCTCTCTATCTCTCTATCTCTCTATCTCTCTATCTCTCTATCTCTCTATCTCTCTATCTCTCTATCTCTCTATCTCTCTATCTCTCTATCTCTCTATCTCTCTATCTCTCTATCTCTCTATCTCTCTATCTCTCTATCTCTCTATCTCTCTATCTCTCTATCTCTCTATCTCTCTATCTCTCTATCTCTCTATCTCTCTATCTCTCTATCTCTCTATCTCTCTATCTCTCTATCTCTCTATCTCTCTATCTCTCTATCTCTCTATCTCTCTATCTCTCTATCTCTCTATCTCTCTATCTCTCTATCTCTCTATCTCTCTATCTCTCTATCTCTCTATCTCTCTATCTCTCTATCTCTCTATCTCTCTATCTCTCTATCTCTCCATTTCTTTATCGCTCTATCTCTCTCTTTCTCTCTATCTCTCTATCTCTCTATCTCTCTGGCTCTCTATCTCTCTATCTCTCTATCTCTCTATCTCTCTATCTCTCCATCTCTCTATCTCTCTATCTCTCTATCTCTCTATCTCTCTATCTCTCTATCTCTTTATTTCTCTATCTCTTTATCTCTCTATCTCTCTATCTCTCGATCTCTCTATCTCTCTATCTCTCTATCTCTCTATCTCTCTATCTCTCTATCTCTCTATCTCTCTATCTCTCTATCTCTCTATCTCTCTATATCTCTATCTCTCTATCTTTCTATCTCTCTATCTTTCTATCTCTCTATCTCTTCATCTCTCTATCTCTCTATCTCTCTATCTCTCTATCTCTCTATCTCTCTATCTCTCTATCTCTCTATCTCTCTATCTCTCTATCTCTCTATCTCTCTATCTCTCTATCTCTCTATCTCTCTATCTCTCTATCTCTCTATCTCTCTATCTCTCTATCTCTCTATCTCTCTATCTCTCTATCTCTCTATCTCTCTATCTCTCTATCTCTCTATCTCTCTATCTCTCTATCTCTTTATCTCTCTATCTCTCTATCTCTCCATTTCTTTATCGCTCTATCTCTCTATCTCTCTCTTTCTCTCTATCTCTCTATCTCTCTATCTCTCTATCTCTCTATCTCTATCTCTCTGTCTCTCTATCTCTCTATCTCTCTATCTCTCTATCTCTCTATCTCTCTATCTCTCTATCTCTCTATCTCTCTATCTCTCTATCTCTCTATCTCTCTATCTCTCTATCTCTCTATCTCTCTATCTCTCTATCTCTCTATCTCTCTATCTCTCTATCTCTCTATCTCTCTATCTCTCTATCTCTCTATCTCTTTATTTCTCTATCTCTTTATCTCTCTATCTCTCTATCTCTCTATCTCTCTATCTCTCTATCTCTATATCTCTCTATCTCTCTATCTCTCTATCTCTCTATCTCTCTATCTCTCTATCTCTCTATCTCTCTATCTCTCTATCTCTCTATCTCTCTATCTCTCTATCTCTCTATCTCTCTATCTCTCTATCTCTCTATCTCTCTATCTCTCTATCTCTCTATCTCTCTATCTCTCTATCTCTCTATCTCTCTATCTCTCTATCTCTCTATCTTTCTATCTCTCTATCTTTCTATCTCTCTATCTTTCTATCTCTCTATCTCTTCATCTTTCTATCTCTCTATATCTCTCTATCTCTCTATCTCTCTATCTCTCTATCTTTCTATCTTTCTATCTTTCTATCTTTCTATCTTTCTATCTCTCTATCTCTCTATCTCTCTATCTCTCTATCTCTCTATCTCTCTATCTCTCTATCTCTGTATCTCTCTATCTTTCTATCTCTCTATCTCTTCATCTTTCTATCTCTCTATCTCTCTATCTCTCTATCTCTCTATCTCTCTATCCTCTATCTTTCTATCTTTCTATCTTTCTATCTTTCTATCTTTCTATCTCTCTATCTCTCTATCTCTCTATCTCTCTATCTCTCTATCTCTCTATCTCTGTATCTCTCTATCTCTCTATCTCTCTATCTCTCTATCGCTCTATCTCTCTATCTCTCTATCTCTCTATCTCTCTATCTCTCTATCTCTCTATCTCTCTATCTCTTTATCTCTCTATCTCTCTATCTCTCTATCTCTCTATCTCTCTATCTCTCTATCTCTCTATCTCTCTATCTCTCTATCTCTCTATCTCTCTATCTCTCTATCTCTCTATCTCTCTATCTCTCTATCTCTCTATCTCTCTATCTCTCTATCTCTCTATCTCTCTATCTCTCTATCTCTTTATCTCTCTATCTCTCTATCTCTCCATTTCTTTATCGCTCTATCTCTCTATCTCTCTCTTTCTCTCTATCTCTCTATCTCTCTATCTCTCTATCTCTCTATCTCTCTATCTCTCTGTCTCTCTATCTCTCTATCTCTCTATCTCTCTATCTCTCTATCTCTCTATCTCTCTATCTCTCTATCTCTCTATCTCTCTATCTCTCTATCTCTCTATCTCTCTATCTCTCTATCTCTCTATCTCTCTATCTCTCTATCTCTCTATCTCTCTATCTCTCTATCTCTCTATCTCTCTATCTCTCTATCTCTCTATCTCTCTATCTCTCTATATTTCTATCTCTCCATTTCTCTATCTCTCTATCTCTCTATCTCTCTATCTCTCTATCTCTCTATCTCTCTATCTCTCTATCTCTCTATCTCTCTATCTCTCTATCTCTCTATCTCTCTATCTCTCTATCTCTCTATCTCTCTATCTCTCTATCTCTCTATCTCTCTATCTCTCTATCTCTCTATCTCTCTATTTCTGTATTTCTGTATCTCGCTATCTCGCTATCTCTCTATCTTTCTATCTCTCTATCTCTCTATCTCTCTATCTTTCTATTTCTCTATCTCTCTATCTCTCTATCTCTCTATCTCTCTATCTCTCTATCTCTCTATCTCTCTATCTCTCTATCTCTCTATCTCTCTATCTCTCTATCTCTCTATCTCTCTATCTCTCTATCTCTGTATCTCTCTATCTCTCTATCTCTCTATCTCTCTATCTCTCTATCTCTCTATCCTCTCTATCTCTCTATCTCTCTATCTCTCTATCTCTCTATCTCTCTATCTCTCTATCTCTCTGTCTCTCTATCTCTCTATCTCTCTATCTCTCTATCTCTCTATCTCTCTATCTCTCTATCTCTCTATCTCTCTATCTCTCTATCTCTCTATCTCTCTATCTCTCTATTTCTCTATCTCTCTATCTCTCTATCTCTCTATCTCTCTATCTCTCTATCTCTCTATCTCTCTATCTCTCTATCTCTCTATCTCTCTATCTCTCTATCTCTCTATCTCTCTATCTCTCTATCTCTCTATCTCTCTATCTCTCTATCTCTCTATCTCTCTATCTCTCTATCTCTCTATCTCTCTATCTCTCTATCTCTCTATCTCTCTATCTCTCTATCTCTCTATCTCTCTATCTCTCTATCTCTCTATCTCTCTATCTCTCTATCTCTCTATCTCTCTATCTCTCTATCTCTCTATCTTTATATCTCTATATCTCTCTATCTCTTTATCTCTCTATCTCTCTATCTCTCTATCTCTCTATCTCTCTATCTCTCTATCTCTCTAT
Organism: Sussaba pulchella; assembly: GCA_963971145.1. Lineage (NCBI taxonomy): Eukaryota > Metazoa > Arthropoda > Insecta > Hymenoptera > Ichneumonidae > Sussaba > Sussaba pulchella. The sequence goes on from CAXAQZ010000908.1 coordinate 53,824, forward strand.
CTCTCTATCTCTCTATCTCTCTATCTCTCTATCTCTCTATCTCTCTATCTCTCTATCTCTCTATCTCTCTATCTCTCTATCTCTCTATCTCTCTATCTCTCTATCTCTCTATCTCTCTATCTCTCTATCTCTCTATCTCTCTATCTCTCTATCTCTCTATCTCTCTATCTCTCTATCTCTCTATCTCTCTATCTCTCTATCTCTCTATCTCTCTATCTCTCTATCTCTCTATCTCTCTATCTCTCTATCTCTCTATCTCTCTATCTCTCTATCTCTCTATCTCTCTATCTCTCTATCTCTCTATCTCTCTATCTCTCTATCTCTCTATCTCTCTATCTCTCTATCTCTCTATCTCTCTATCTCTCTATCTCTCTATCTCTCTATCTCTCTATCTCTTCATCTCTCTATCGATCTATCTCTCTATTTCTCTATCTCTTTATCTCTGTATCTCTCTATCTTTTTATCTTTCTATCTCTCTATCTCTCTATCTCTTTATCTCTCTATCTCTCTATCTCTATATCTCTCTATCTCTCTATCTCTCTATCTCTCTATCTCTCTATCTCTCTATCTCTCTATCTCTCTATCTCTCTATCTTTCTATCTCTCTATCTCTCTATCTCTCTATCTCTCTATCTCTCTATCTCTCTATCTCTCTATCTCTCTATCTCTCTATCTCTCCATTTCTTTATCGCTCTATCTCTCTATCTCTCTTTCTCTCTATCTCTCTATCTCTCTATCTGTCTGTCTCTCTATCTCTCTATCTCTCTATCTCTCTATCTCTCTATCTCTCTATCTCTCTATCTCTCTATCTCTCTATCTCTCTATCTCTCTATCTCTCTATATCTTTATTTCTCTATCTCTTTATCTCTCTATCTCTCTATCTCTCTATCTCTCTATCTCTCTATCTCTTTATCTCTCTATCTCTCTATCTCTCTATCTCTCTATCTCTCTATCTCTCTATATCTCTATCTCTCTATCTTTCTATCTCTCTATCTCTTCATCTCTCTATCTCTCTATCTCTCTATCTTTCTATCTCTCTATCTCTCTATCTCTCTATCTCTCTATCTCTCTATCTTTCTATCTCTCTATCTTTCTATCTCTGTATCTCTCTATCTCTCTATCTCTCTATCTCTCTATCTCTCTATCTCTCTATCTCTCTATCTCTCTATCTCTCTATCTCTCTATCTCTCTATCTCTCTATCTCTCTATCTCTCTATCTCTCTATCGCTCTATCTCTCTATCTCTCTATCTCTCTATCTCTCTATCTCTCTATCTCTCTATCTCTCTATCTCTCTATCTCTCTATCTCTCTATCTCTCTATCTCTCTATCTCTCTATCTCTCTATCTCTCTATCTCTCTATCTCTCTATCTCTCTATCTCTCTATCTCTCTATCTCTCTATCTCTCTATCTCTCTATCTCTCTATCTCTCTATCTCTCTATCTCTCTATCTCTCTATCTCTCTATCTCTCTATCTCTCTATCTCTCTATCTCTCTATCTCTCTATCTTTCTATCTCTCTATCTCTCTATCTCTCTATCTCTCTATCTCTCTATCTCTCTATCTCTCTATCTCTCTATCTCTCTATCTCTCTATCTCTCTATCTTTCTATCTCTCTATCTCTCTATCTCTCTATCTCTTCATCCCTCTATCTCTCTATCTCTCTATCTCTCTATCTCTCTATCTCTCTATCTCTCTATCTCTCTATCTCTCTATCTCTCTATCTCTCTATCTCTCTATCTCTCTATCTCTCTATCTCTCTATCTCTCTATCTCTCTATCTCTCTATCTCTCTATCTCTCTATCTCTCTATCTCTCTATCTCTCTATCTCTCTATCTCTCTATCTCTCTATCTCTCTATCTCTCTATCTCTCTATCTCTCTATCTCTCTATCTCTCTATCTCTCTATCTCTCTATCTCTCTATCTCTCTATCTCTCTATCTCTCTATCTCTCTATCTCTCTATCTCTCTATCTCTCTATCTCTCTATCTCTCTATCTCTCTATCTCTCTATCTCTCTATCTCTCTATCTCTCTATCTCTCTATCTCTCTATCTCTCTATCTCTCTATCTCTCTATCTCTCTATCTCTCTATCTCTCTATCTCTCTATCTCTCTATCTCTCTATCTCTCTATCTCTCTATCTCTCTATCTCTCTATCTCTCTATCTCTCTATCTCTTTATATCTCTATCTTTCTATCTCTCTATCTCTCTATATTTCTATCTCTCCATTTCTCTATCTCTCTATCTCTCTATCTCTCTATCTCTCTATCTCTCTATCTCTCTATCTCTCTATCTCTCTATCTCTCTATCTCTCTATCTCTCTATCTCTCTATCTCTCTATCTCTCTATCTCTCTATCTCTCTATCTCTCTATCTCTCTATCTCTCTATCTCTCTATCTCTCTATCTCTCTATCTCTCTATCTCTCTATCTCTCTATCTCTCTATCTCTCTATCTCTCTATCTCTCTATCTCTCTATCTCTCTATCTCTCTATCTCTCTATCTCTCTATCTCTCTATCTCTCTATCTCTCTATCTCTCTATCTCTCTATCTCTCTATCTCTCTATCTCTCTATCTCTCTATCTCTCTATCTCTCTATCTCTCTATCTCTCTATCTCTCTATCTCTCTATCTCTCTATCTCTCTATCTCTCTATCTCTCTATCTCTCTATCTCTCTATCTCTCTATCTCTCTATCTCTCTATCTCTCTATCTCTCTATCTCTCTATCTCTCTATCTCTCTATCTCTCTATCTCTCTATCTCTCTATCTCTCTATCTCTCTATCTCTCTATCTCTTTATATCTCTATCTTTCTATCTCTCTATCTCTCTATATTTCTATCTCTCCATTTCTCTATCTCTCTATCTCTCTATCTCTCTATCTCTCTATCTCTCTATCTCTCTATCTCTCTATCTCTCTATCTCTCTATCTCTCTATCTCTCTATCTCTCTATCTCTCTATCTCTCTATCTCTCTATCTCTCTATCTCTCTATCTCTCTATCTCTCTATCTCTCTATCTCTCTATCTCTCTATCTCTCTATATCTCTATCTCTCTATCTCTCTATCTCTGTATTTCTGTATCTCGCTATCTCGCTATCTCTCTATCTCTCTATCTCTCTATCTCTCTATCTCTCTATCTCTCTATCTCTCTATCTCTCTATCTCTCTATCTTTCTATTTCTCTATCTCTCTATCTCTCTATCTCTCTATCTCTCTATCTCTCTATCTCTCTATCTCTCTATCTCTCTATCTCTCTATCTCTCTATCTCTCTATCTCTCTATCTCTCTATCTCTCTATCTCTCTATCTCTCTATCTCTCTATCTCTCTATCTCTCTATCTCTCTATCTCTCTATCTCTCTATCTCTCTATCTCTCTATCTCTCTATCTCTCTATCTCTCTATCTCTCTATCTCTCTATCTCTCTATCTCTCTATCTCTCTATCTCTCTATCTCTCTATCTCTCTATCTCTCTATCTCTCTATCTCTCTATCTCTCTATCTCTCTATCTCTCTATCTCTCTATCTCTCTATCTCTCTATCTCTCTATCTCTCTATCTCTCTATCTCTCTATCTCTCTATCTCTCTATCTCTCTATCTCTCTATCTCTCTATCTCTCTATCTCTCTATCTCTCTATCTCTCTATCTCTCTATCTCTCTATCTCTCTATCTCTCTATCTCTCTATCTCTCTATCTCTCTATCTCTCTATCTCTCTATCTCTCTATCTCTCTATCTCTCTATCTCTCTATCTCTCTATCTCTCTATCTCTCTATCTCTCTATCTCTCTATCTCTCTATCTCTCTATCTCTCTATCTCTCTATCTCTCTATCTCTCTATCTCTCTATCTCTCTATCTCTCTATCTCTCTATCTCTCTATCTCTCTATCTCTCTATCTCTCTATCTCTCTATCTCTCTATCTCTCTATCTCTCTATCTCTCTATCTCTCTCTCTCGGGAGAGGCCAAACTCCTAGAGAGCGCGTCCCCGGGTGGCGGATTGGGGCATGTCCTACCTGGCATCGCCAGCGGATAGGGGCGAAATAAAATAACCCCCGCGGACCAAAGAGGAGCAAGGGGAAGGTAACCCAGACATCAAATCCAGGGGAAGGCAAACCTCTTTAACAAACCTAGGGGAAGGAACCCCGAAATCAAACTACTTTTCTACGAACTATGGATAGTACAGAGACGGAAGATCAGTTTACGGTGCAGGGATTCGGAAGCCCAGTACCGGTCCAGGTTAGAGGCGTTGAAGCAGGCCTCACTGGATCGTCAACAAGCTACTGCGGTACCCCCTCGGCGATGGACCAGGCCAGGGGTAGTACATTTGTTACTGGAACAGGGATCGCAGATCCATTTGCCAGACGAGACACTATTCAGAGGTCACCAACAAGGAATAGAACACTCTCACTTTCGGAAATAAGAACTGAGACCGAATGCAAGAGTAGGAAGGTACTGCAATCGGAGAACTTGAACAAGCGGAAGAGGATCAACAGCACCCCCGAGAAAGATAATGAGAAGACATTTGACATGACCACGGCTTTCCCCAACGGGCTTAACGCGATGATGGCCCAGGTCAAAGCCCTCGAAAAAGTGATCAAGTCGATGTACAAACCGAAAATTGAGCTGTGCAACATCAGCAGCAACCTATCCCTTCAAGCCGAAAAACTTAAGTCCAAGGAATTCTGGAGTTACCTGGAAAGATCAACCACTCGACAAATCGAAAACGAGACGCATGAAGAACTCCTGAGGGAAAACGAGAAACTTCGACGTCAGATTCGTGAGATGGAGAAGAAGCATGAACAGAGTCAGGACGAGCCAGACGATTCCGTGGAGTGTGAGATGTGCAAACAGAAACGGGTGCTGCTGGCGCGAAGAAGGCAGCTGAAGACTACCGAAGACTTTGCGAGCTTCCAGGCAGTAGCAGAGGAGGACTGGGTCTCAGGGGTATTCCCGAAGCCTACCAGCCGGCGGGGACGCGTCTGTGACGCACCGACAAGCGTAGACATCATCCTTCCATGCAACGCAGACATCGAATCAGATAACAGTGAAGTTAGACGATCGATCGATAAACTAGGAGGCAAGCAAGGGCTCAAACAACAAAACAAGAGGAAAGGAGAGGTGGCCATGATGTTCTACTCTCTCGGTTTTCCGGATAACGATGGCAACGTTGTACAGACTGGAAAATGGATTTACTACCCAATCATTAGTGAAGGGGCAACCGACACAAAAAATGACGAACAAGCGCTATTTCAAGCTTTAGTGGCCACCAAGGCCCAAATCATGAGGCTCGAAAGAACTCAAATCGCGATACCGGAAACGGAGGACGCCAGGGGACTCTCAGCTGTCCGCATTCTATCTTTTTTATTCGCTGATACACCCGTACGAATTGAAACGTACAAGGCCAACCAGGAACGAGTTAGAGCAGCTGGCAGTAAGCAAAGCGCCAGCAAGGACGAATACACGTCTGACCGAAGAACCGGTGACAGCCGACCCGTGAGTAAGCCCAAACAAAAACACGATGCTCTTATCGTTCAACTACAGGGCAAAACATACGCAGAATTGCTTAAGACAGTTAAGCAAGTAGTCAACCCGCAAGAAATCGGGGTTGACATCAAGGACGTCAAAAAAACCAAAAATGGCCAGCTGGTGCTGACGGTTCGAAATGGGCTAGACAAGGCGGAGAAGCTGGAAAAAGCACTCAGCGAAAAAATACCGGGTCTTACCACATCCGTGCAGACAAACAAAAAAGTCCTGCACATTAAGGATATGGACGAGATAACGACAACAGAAGACATCACGGCCGCAATTACCGAGGTCAGTGCACTAAAACCAGAAGCCTTCGAAGTAAGAGCACTTCGTCCAGCATATGGAAATAGACAGAACGCGACCGTACTAATGCGGAGCCAAGACGCAGACGAACTTGTCAAAAAAGGATCAGTCAGGATTGGCTGGACAAACTGTAGAGTTGTCGAAAGGGTGCAAGAGAGTCGATGTTTTCGATGTTGGGAACCGGGCCATGTTAAAGCGCAGTGCAAAGGACCGGACAGGGAGAAACTGTGTCTAAAATGCGGAAAGGGTGGGCACAAGGCAGCCGAGTGCCGCAACAATTCCTTCTGCGTTCACTGTGGGGTAGAAGGGCACCAATCCGGAGATAGACGGGGACACCGGAAAACCAACGAGTACGGGTCGGAGGAAACAGAAACCCATAACGGTAAAGTTCACGATCATTCAGATTAACTGCAATAGAAGCTATCCAGCCCATGACATGGCCCTGGCCGTAGCGACGGAAATTAATGCAGGAATGCTTATCCTGAGTGAACCTAACAGAAGAGCAATTGCAAACAGGTCAGACTGGTTTTATGATGACGACCTGGATACGGCGATAAAGATCACAGACCCAAAAGCCGTGGTAAAAGAGCAGGGCACTGGAAAAGGATTCTCCTACATAGTAATGCCATCGTTTACGATATATGCGTGCTATGCCTCCCCGAATAAGACCGTAGAGGAACTTGAAGAATATCTGCAGCAAATCGGCAGCAAGATAAGGGCCAGGAGAGAGGAAGCTATCATTGTAGGAGACTTTAATGCAAAGTCCCCACAATGGGGAATGACGAGGACTGACAGAAGAGGGATCGTCGTCACTGAGTGGATCGCTCAGCACGACCTGATAGTAAAAAACGCGGGTGTAAAACCAACCTTCGAGAGGCAAGGCTATGGGTCGATCCTCGATCTGACACTGGCGACACCGGATGTGGGTAGGCGCATCGATGACTGGGAAGTTAGTGACAAGGAATCTCTAAGTGACCACAAATATATAATTTTTGACGTGAGCGAGCTCCCAAGTCGGCCCTCTAATAGACAGCACCAGGTCAAAGGATGGAACACAAGAAAGCTCGACGAAACCAAGCTGCAACACGCTATTGACGAACTAGCCGAAGAGCCAGACCCATCCGCAGAAACTTTTTCACACGAGCTAACGAAAGCGTGTAACAAATGCATGCCGAAAGCGAGAATATACGACCGTGGTAAACCCCAATACTGGTGGAACGAGGAAGTCGCACAACTGCGAGAAGTGTGCATCCAAAAAAGAAGAAAATACACGAGGATTGCAAAAAAAAACCAACCACTGCTTGAGCGAGAACTTTGGGAGGACTACAGGCTCAGCCAAAAAGCCCTGCAAAAATGCATAAAGGCATCGAAGAGAAGAAACTGGAAGATTGTACGGGACGAAGTAGATGGAGACATCTGGGGCAAAGGGTACGGAATCGTCACGAAGAGGCTCATCGGATACCCACCTAAGCCGAAACTGACCATGGAAGCCGTAGAGAACGTCGCGAAGTGCCTCTTCCCCACGCACAAGTCGGTGACGTTCGTCCGCTCCAACGAACCGCCCTTTATCGGTTTTAGTCCGGAAGACCTGAAGGCAGCGTGCACGAAGCTTAAAAACAATAAGGCGCCAGGACCCGGATACATTCCTCCAGAAGTGATAAAACGGGTTGCCGAGCGTAGACCGGAATATGTTCTACGCACCTACAACTGGCTAGCAGCCAAAGGTGAATTCCCAAAGGAATGGAAGCGTGCAAGACTCATACTGCTAAAAAAAGGGGATAAGCCCGTCGGAGATCCCAGATCGTACAGGCCGATCTGTCTGTTGGATGTAGAAGGAAAGCTATTCGAACAGCTGATACTGAGCAAGGTTAAAAAAGAGCTGGAGCGCACAGGGGGCTTAGCAGACAACCAGTACGGTTTTAGGGAAGGCCGACAGACGGTGGACGCCATCGAGGAGGTGGTAGCCATAGCAAGAAAGGCAGCCGCCTACTCAAGCGCACGCTGCCGGCGTCTGTGTGCGGTCATAACGCTGGATGTTAAAAACGCCTTCAACAGCGCGTCATGGCAGGCTATACTCGATGAACTCACGAAGAGGGGGGTGGACGGCAACCTCACTAATCTGATTGCTTCTTACTTGTCGCAAAGGGAGATAATACTACAGGCGGAAGGTAACTCGAAAGTCATAGAGGTGAACAGCGGGGTACCACAGGGTTCGGTGCTCGGTCCAACTCTATGGAACATCCAGTACAATGAGCTACTGGAGCTGGAAATGCCAGAAGGGGTGCAGCTGGTTGGCTTCGCCGACGATGTAGCAGTAGTTGTCGTATCCAGGAGTGAAAGCGCCTTAATGGACTCGGCGGACAATGCAATCCTGAGAATCGGGAAATGGATGGAAAAGAGAGGGCTAGAACTAGCACCTGAAAAAACGGAGGCAATTCTACTCACTACAAAGAGGAAAATAGGACCAATAAAGTTCAATATACAGGGGACCGATATCCGCCCAAGCAAAGCCCTTAAACAGCTGGGGATGTGGCTGGACACCAAGTGCACTTTCGCAGCGCATCTAGATAAGTCCGTACAGAAAGCAGAAAAAACGATGACGGCTCTGGCAAGCCTCATGCCGAACATAGGAGGACCGAGAGCGTCGAAAAGACGAATTATCGTCAGTGTTGTGCACTCCCAGATACTGTACGCAGCTCCGGTGTGGCACACAGCTATGCAAGTGCAAAAACTCAGGAGAAAACTGACGAGAATTCAAAAGACTCTAGCCATTAGAGTGTGCAGTGCATATCGTACAGTATCGGTAGAGGGAGCAAGAGTGATCGCCGGTATACCTCCTATCGAGCTACTAGCGGAAGAAAGA
>CAXAQZ010000909.1:0-11626 GCA_963971145.1 Sussaba pulchella
ACAATGAATTGCAAATTGCACAAATATTTTCGTGCCTCTGTTTACATGCGCATCTATTGTCTAGCCAGGTTTCGTCAATCTTCTAGCTCATCAAATCCAGCAAAAAAATAAAAATAATACACCGGACAGCAAAAAAAAATCGATGTACCACGCTTATCACATTTTTCAAGATGATTCGTCATTCAAGCCGGAATTGTCACGATGACGTTCGAAACCGGGCTTTCCGCGTCTACGTTTTCAATATTGATTCTCGGTAACCGGACGAACACCTTGTCCCTGTCCGTAAGCAGCTTGGCCTTGACCCTGATAACCGGGTTGACCCTGATATTGCGGCTGGAGCAATTGGCTCGATTGCGGCTGTTGATACTGCGGCCCCGGAGCCACCGGCTGGGCAGCCTGAACAGGTTGGGGAACGTAGGGTTTGTCCGGACGATAGATTATTTGATTGGCAATTATGTTGTAAGGTGTTTGCGATTGAAATTGCAAAAGTTTTTGAATCGATCCGGGAACATTGGGCGAGTATTGCGGTTGTGGTTCCGCCGGAGGCTGGGATATTCTTTGGTACTGTCCAAGATTCGGTTGTTGTTGCTGTTGCTGCGGCTGCTGCTGCTGGTATTGCGGCGCTTGACGTTTTTGTCTGGGCTGTCCACCAGCGGCGTGATACTGAGGATGATACTGATTAGCCGGAGCTGGCTGCGGCTGTTGCTGACCTCCGTGTTGAACCTGAGCTGCTGCCAAATTCTCATACCTCAAGCCAGAAAAAGAAAAGAAAATTAATAAACGGAGGAATGGAAAGTGAATAATTGGAGACGAAATAAATAATTTGATAGATAATAATTGATGCAATACACAATAACGAATTTCGGACAACATTTCCATCATTCCTGAATGATCGTTTCAACATTGACATTGATGCTATTGGTGTTATTGATTTGGTAGATAGTATTGATATTATTGACATTATTGATATTATTGATATTATTGATATTATTGATATTATTGATATTATTGATATTATTGATATTATTGATATTATTGATATTATTGATATTATTGATATTATTGATATTTTTGATATTATTGATATTATTGATATTTTTGATATTATTGATATTATTGATATTATTGATATTATTGATATTATTGATATTATTGATATTATTGATATTATTGATATTATTGATATTATTGATATTATTGATATTATTGATATTATTGATATTATTGATATTATTGATATTATTAATATTATTGATATTATTGATATTATTGATATTATTAACATTATTGATATTATTGATATTATTAACATTATTGATATTATTGATATTATTAACATTATTGATATCATTGATATTATTGATATTATTGATATTATTGATATTATTAACATTATTGATATCATTGATATTATTGATGCTATTGATATTGTTGATATTATTGTTATTATTGATATTATTGATATTAATGATATTATTGATATTATTGATATTATTGATATTATTGATATTATTGATATTATTGATATTATTGATATTATTGATATTATTGATATTATTGATATTATTGATATTATTGATATTATTGATATTATTGATATTATTGATATTATTGATATTATTGATATTATTGATATTATTGATATTATTAATATTATTGATATTATTGATATTATTAACATTATTGATATTATTGATATTATTAACATTATTGATATCATTGATATTATTGATATTTTTGATATCGTTAATACTATTAATATTATTGATATTATTAACATTATTGATATCATTGATATTATTGATCAATTGGCTGTATTTTTATCCAATCAGTTCAATTTATTTAATTACAATTTTATTTATTGATCATTTCGAAATTATCGAATTACCGGAACTTTTCGGGAATGCTATTGACGTAAGGTATCTGAGCCTGGAACTTCAAAAGATTCTGCAATTGAGCCGGAAGATTCGTCGAATAGTGAGGTTGAGGTTCGGCCGGTGGCTGCGAAATTCTCTGGTACTGCGGTTGCTGCTGCTGTTGGTGTTGCTGTTGTTGCGGCTGGTACTGGTGCTGCTGCGGCTGCTGCTGCTGCTGCTGATGCTGTCTCGATGGTCTTTGTCGAGCCTCGTAGTCATCATATCGCAGTAGCTGAGATTGCCACTTCTGCGGTTGGCTATACTGAGGAGCTTGTCTCTTCTGCCTGTGTTGACCTTGGTTTGCTTCTTGCGGAGCGTAATTTCTCTGTTGGGGTACGAATTCTTGCCGCTGATTTTGGGCTGCTGCCAAAGCGTCGTATCTACGAAAGAATGATACATTCTAAATCAAACAGATGCAATTATAAACAATAATGACAATAATAATAATAATAATAATAATAATAATAATAATAATAATAATAATAATAATAATAATAATAATAATAATAATAATAATAATGATAATGATAATGATAATGATAATGATAATAATAATAATAATAATAATAATTATTATTATTATTATTATATTATATAATAATATAATAATAATAATTATTATTATTATTATATTATATAATAATGTAATATAATACAATAATAATAATATAATAATAATATATTATTATTATTATTATATAATAATAATAATACTAATAATAATAAAATTATCGTTTCATTAAGCGATCGATGAATAATTTATTGAGCGCTCATTACTGAATCAGAATTGTTTATACGAATGATAGATATGATTCTAATTATTAATTTAGTTTAGCCCATTATTGAGTGCAATTTCCATTCAAACTAAATTCAACAAAAGTTATTATTTCAGACACGATTCCTACCTCCATTTCTCAGGAATGTGATTGACATACGGTATCTGCGCCTGGAACTTCAATATATCTTGAATTCGCGACGGAACATTCGTGGAATATTGCGGTTGAGCTTCGGCGGGAGGTTGAGTGGCCCGATGTTGAGGCTCCTGACGGCTCTGACGTCGATCGACCTGACGCTTGTTTCTCGATTGCGTTCTGGGTTTTCCACGATACTGGCTACGATACTGATTCTGCTCGTCCGGTTGGTTACGAGCTTTTTGCGGTTTCTCGTAAGCTGGTTCGGCCACTTGGCCTTGATCCTGACCGTTGATGCCATCGTACCTGAGAGCAATCGGATAATGATGTATATCAACAATGTAAAATCGTATCAATGGATTCAATACTTTTAATATTATTTTGTTTAACCCTCCGACGTCACACTACCGAATAATATCACAACGATCACACGAAGTGGATTCCACCCGATCAGTTTTCAAAAAACGAATGTGACCAAACTATTTGTTCGAAGTGGTTCAAAAAATTACAGAATATGCTTTGAACATTCTAGATGATGAACGAAAAGTTTATTTATAAGAAATAAATAAGCAACACGTTAAGATAAATCGTAAAGGGATGAAAACGGAAAGAAAAACCGTCGGTCGCCAGTTGATCGACGGGTGAATTCCACCCAGTGTGACGGTAAAGGGGTGAAAAAAAAATCAACGGAGTTTAATGTTTTTACGAATCGCATGAACTTTTTTCTTGAGATCATTTACCTGTATTGTTCGGGTATGATGTTCAAATAAGGTATCTGCTGCTGGAATTGAAGCAGTTGTTTGATCTGCGGTGGCGCATTGTCGAAAGGCTTGTAATTAGGCCGTGCGATGGGTTGTTGAGCGGGCTGAGCCTGTTGTTGAGGCTGCAACTGCTGCTGCTGTTGATGCTGACGATGGCCCTGTTGACGGCGTCGCGGAACTTGTTGAGGCACCGCGTCGTGAGGAATAAAAGCGTTGTGAGTCGGTTGTTGAATCTGCTGGGGATGCTGCGGGGCCGCTTGCTGATAAGATTTCCAATTGACGCTCAAACCTGAAAGACAGGAGAAAAACGCGAGAAATGTAAACATAAAATTGAAATAATTCAAAATCGATTATTCTCATTAACGTTCTGTTCGTATACTAGGACATATTGACCCACAGAAATTTTAGTATTGCTCGGTTTTCTTAAATTGACATTTTTCAATAAACAATTGAGACAATTTAATATCATATTTTCCGAATTTTAATTATGCAGTTATATCAAGGTGCGTCAAAAGTGTATTCGTGACAATTATTATTTTTTATCGAAATCGACCGAAGGGTTGTTAATAATTGCAAATGCATCAAGTGTATCCCAATGAGATGGACCCGGTGTCTCGAAATCGTGGCCAGAGATAATAGAGTCGACGGAAAGTTAATTGCGCGAACTAGGAAAAACCTCAATAAAAATGTACGCTAAGGAAATAATTCAAAGTCAACTATTTTCATGAAAATTCCGCTAGTACAGTGGGTCATACTGACCCCGACGAAGCTCACCGCGCCCGGTTGTCTTTAATTGACAAGTATCATTGAATAATTGAAACAATCCAATATTATATGTTCCGAATTTTAATTATGCAGATATGTCGAAGAGCTCGAAAGTGTATTTATAATAATTACAAAAGTCAAAAGTCGATTCTCATCGTATCAACTAAAAATTTGTTAATGATTGCAAATGCATGAAGTAACATCTAAGTGACACTGACCCGTCAAAATCGTCCCGTCATGTCAAAATCGTGATCGTCGTGTGAAATCGTGAGGACACGTTAGTGTGTCAACATCAAATTAATCAGCGAAAATGTTAAAAACTTTATTCCTTCGATTAATCATCTCACCGCTCGGATCTCTGTACTGCAACGCTCTTCCCCCACCCTGATTCGCGTCGTACGGTCCTTGAATCGCCGACTGACCGCGTCCATCGGAAGCTCCGTGAATCTGATAGCGCGCGTTCGAATCAGTGGGTCCTTGAATTCGAAAATCAGCGTTCGAATCGGTTGCTCCTTGAATCTGAAAATTCGCATTTCCATCGGTCGCTCCTTGAATCTGGAAATTCGCGTTTCCATCGGTCGCTCCTTGAATCTGGAAATTCGCGTTTCCATCGGTCGCTCCTTGAATTTGAAAATCCGAATTCCCATCGGACGCTCCTTGAATCGTGAAATCACTGTTTCCGTCCGAAGCTCCTTGGATCGAGAAATCTCCGGCACCGAGAGAAGCTGAGGACATTGAAATTACGAGTACAGTTCAGCGCCACGACGGCGCCATGGCAATCATTACATCGACGCTGATATTCCGGTGAGAACAAAATAAAATGGAAGAAAAAAAATGATAAAATAAATAGCTACGTTAAAACGTGGAATACTGTGCGAAATACAAGCAGTTTCCTTTCGCGTGAAAGGAGACTTTGGTCCAGCGAGTGTGCATTCGCCTATGAGGTTTATACTTTCAAACTTGAGGCTTGCTGACCAGACCACTCTAGTCTGTCATGGGCAAATTGTTGTTGTTTTTTTGTTTCATTTGTTTTCTCGATTTATTTTTGTTTCTTCGTTTATTTCTGTTTTTTCATTTATTTTTGTTTTTTTTTCCAATAGTTTATCGTTTTCTTTTCAATTTTTTATTTCACCGAGCGTTGTAACGTGTGTTCGAAGTCAATTTGTGTGGTTAACTATAAATTACGTTCGTATGTATATTTGTTACACACGAACCTCGTTGATCCTCGTACTCGATTCCCTTCTCCCGGCTGTAAGTGAGTCCTTGGGCTCGTCGGCTACCGTCACTCGGTCCCTTAATCGAAAATTGGCCCGAACACAACGGCAGCACAATCAGGATTACTATCTGTAACAGATTGATGAACGATCGCGATCACGAACTGCTGTTTTACTTATCCGGGTTTAGGAGTTATCGCGCTGTGCATGTTTTGAGAAAAGAATTTTTTCTTTTCTTTAGAAAGCTTGAAATGTTATACACACGTTAACGAAAATAATTTTTTTTTTATATGACAAGCTATTTTTTTAATACAATTTATCAAGCAAAAATCTTAATGATAACGATACGCATTTTAGCTTATAATTACAAGACACAATACGGGATTATTTCAATAACCTAGGACGAAAAAACTTTATTAGGTCGTAGCTGATACAATGTAGTTAATTTGCGTATTATTTTTTTAATTCGAACTAACTGAACTGGCTAATTGTGTACACCCTTCGCCCGTGCGACATAAGTACTGGGACCGACAACAGGTTTTCCATAAAACGCCAAAACTTTTTAATAAAATTGTTTATACGGACTTTTGCTGTGGCGAATTCTTTAAATCGTCAAATCGAAAAAATCAATGAAGTTGCATTTGTAGTTTTCCCGAAATCAATTCCGAAAAATGTGTCCATTTAGACGATGGTTACTGTACGACAATTGTTAAAACAAAGATGGCGGATTATATTTCCTTGCATCAAATCACCATAATATTGAAGAAATAATAAACGACATTAAAATGATTACCCTACCCGCAATTTCGAATCTGTGGAGAAATATTTTATTTTATTTTATTTAAAACCAATATTTGTTGATGAGAACGAATTAGCCTCACTCGCGTATGTATCGCGAATCCTTCGATAATTTTATTCCGCGACGATCGTTTGATATGATACACCGCACGGGAATCCATCGAGTTAACATTTTGTGTGGAATTCTCTACTCGGATCGGCTATTTCACGAGAATCTCCGTGCATTTACATTCGTGCGTTAGCGAGGAGAAAGGAAAGTAGCCGGAGCGCCGGTTCTCTATAAATCTATTACCAGAGCCGGTGAGCTGGGAGTGCTCGCGAGAACTCGAGAATAAACCCGAAGAATCCTGTAACGTTGTTGTACACTATTGGGATTTAAACTCGGTTGTTCGTGAGATTATCGATCTAACGATCAATTTATACGTATCTGATTGGAAAATAAAAAAGGGCAAATGAAATCTAGATAATTTAATCAACATGCAATGTTGTATGTATCGTAATTCAAATAATAACAATAACTGTTTAATCAATGCTCATTGATATTTATTAATAATTTATTAATAATTAACGAACAATCGGATTATATTCATATAATTTAATTATTAAAAATAATTGTTAAAAATTATTTTCTAATGTATCCTCTGATTAGAATTACCTGCTAATTGCAGCATCTGAATTATGTTTCCATTCAAATAATGAAGATAGAAAAATTTATTATTATTATTATTATTATTATTATTATTATTATTATTATTATTATTATTATTTTTAATATTTTTATTATTATTATTACTATTATTATTATTATTATTATTATTATTATTATTATTATTATTATTATTATTATTATTATTATTATTATTATTATTATTATTATTATTATTATTATTATTATTATTATTATTATTATTATTATTATTATTATTATTATTATTATTATTATTATTATTATTAATTTATTCTTTTATTTATATTCATTATATAACTTATATATATGATGCATGATCGAGAAGGTCAGTCAACCGTGTACATATCGCAGCGAGCATTAGCGTGTTACCGATCAAGTGCAGAAGAGAAAGTATTCCTCTCGGACGAGCTTGAAGACAAGTTCGTGAGAGCGTGGGTGACTATAACGAGCTTCCGTGAAAGGTATTCATACAGTGGCAGCAAACGAGATTCCATATCGCTTATTTATATCTTCGCCGATACTTAAATAAATTTTACCGGGAACATTAACTTGGTTCGCAATAATGAATACAATAAAATTAATTTGTGTGTAAATTTCTATTCGAACTTCGAGAATTATTGCGAGAACTTTTTTGTTTCTTAAATCCTGAATGGGGGGGGGGGGGGGGGGTGCGCTATGGGACGCGAGAAGTAAGTCGATTATTAATTGTCACTATGCTGAGATTATGTAGATTATGTGGAAAACAAAGTAGAAATTAATCTTGAAATACAAAAAAAATAAACACCCGGGAAAACACGTGGAAATTTATTACACAATCTCATAGCATCGAATAAAAACACAAATCTAACGAAAAAAAGCAAATGTTCGATAACGCTGTGTCCAATTAATTGATAACCGGGACATTCACTTTAGCGTACTACGAAAAAATGTCGCGTTACATACAAAATTTCGAAACGCAATTGGGAAAAAAAAAAAGAAAACAAGAACAAGAACGAAACGAAAAAATAATCGCAAAATAATGTTTTGTTATAATCTCGAGTACAAAGTCGACATTTTCGAACATGATTTGTGAAAAATTGTATTCGATGTACGATTATTCCTCCGAATGCCTAACATTTCCAAGCAAGAACTCGACATTTAAAATCGCGCCATGATCAACCTTTTTTTTCCTCTTCGCCGAGTTCAATTCAGAGTCCACACTATATACTTTGGGTATATAGTTGACGAGTAAAAAAAAATCTTATTTATCGTTGCACCGGTGCAGCCGCCGCGCAATCGAACGCACGATAATCTGTCTGCTGATATGAGCGAAATTATTTCATTGCGAAGAGAATCGGCTGTGTAACAATTCGTGATTCATTGCACGAATCGTTAGTGCTTATTAGTTACTAACTAATTCGGCCTAGTTGCTTACAAGCATTTACTGCAATGACAACAAATAAATACGGAGTGGATTGCGTATGTTATTCTACGTCGAATTCTACGGATTTTGATCGTTGAGAAGCGATCTTTAGCTCCCGTATTGACTTGGCTGATGCGGGAAAATTTAATTCAACTGGGATGATATTGATTTTAATGTATGTTTTTTTAATCAAGTATTTCCACGCAAGATTCCACGCACTATATTTTATTGTAAATACCCGAGAAATGTATCTTTTCCAATGTTTCAATTTCAGTATTCCAAAATAAGGTTCAGTTTTTCACTGAAATATTAATTCTTCGCCTTCAAATGAGAATTAGAAAAAATTTTCATATTAAAAAATAAGGTTAGAATCTTTAATAAAAATGTTACACCGCCGCAATCGAATGAAATTATTTGATTCTTAATATTCAAAAATAAGGTTCAATTCTTAAAATAGAACATTATTTCTTCGCCACCCAATAAGAATATATTCAATTTTTAATATTCGAAAATAAGGTTATATTTTTCGATTAAAAGACGACTGCTTCGGCATAGAATGAGAATTAATTCAATTTTCAAAAGTTTTCCAATGTTTGATTTCAGTAATAAAATATAAGGTTACCTTTCTAATTCAAAATACAATTTATCTGGGATTGAATAAAAAAGTAATGCATTTTTTTTTCTATTAATTTCTCAATTTATTAATCCCAGTGTTAAAAAATAAGGTCTAATGTCAATCTGGTTAAATCTTCACATTGACACACTACTTCCGAAGTATCTACATAAAAATAATTCCAGAACGATTAACGTTTTCGCGTTTGTGATTCGGAATTGTGACAATAAAATTATAAAAATTATTTCTTAAATTATTATTTAAAGATTAAAAAATATGAATCATTTTATACCACTAACGAATTCTACGAAGCCTCACAAGGTTAATGCAAGCCCATGGGTTATGTCACGTGAGACAAACGCGTCGTTGGAACTCGTGATTATAACGACGATTGCGCCGGTGTGTGATCACTTACTTGTAATCTCGTCATGACGAGGAGCCAATGCCTTAACATGTTCGAGGGTGGAGCGTTTCTGAGGCGGGCGCGCGCCTCTCGGAACAAATTTATAGCTACCGCGTCGGAGCCGCTCGATCCTGGGCGAGGGGATGGAACTCGTGGGACCCGAGCTCCGCAGCCACCACTTTCGATCCGTTACATCGTAGCAACGGCTATGGTCCAGTAGCTGCGCACCGTGCCGATCAGACGTCCAATAGCACCATGCCGTTTCTTCGTTTCATGATTCGACAACATCATTACTTCTCAGCGTCAGCAATTACGGTTAATTATCGAGAAGTTCCACCCAAAGCGATTCTCTTAAGATCGAGCTGATTTGAATTTTCAGAAATTGTTAGCATTTTTATTACTTATCGTTTAATTAACCCTCCGAGGTCACACGTTCTAGAAATAACGTTCGTTCAATGTTTAAACGATTGTCGCGTTGCCAGTATCGTTCCGAACGACTCATAAAAATTCAGGATATTACTTTGAACCTTTTGGAATGAGAATATCATGGCAAAAGTTTTTTATCAAATTTTCCAAATGGCGAAAAAAAATCAGCAAGAAGGCAATGTGTGAGAAAAACCATTTTTTTACTTAAAAAATCATAACTCTGGCAATTTTCAATATATTTTTGTGAAATTTTAAGGTGATACTCTTGAGATATCATACTTTACGGAGAAAATAGCTACGTAGTGGGCGTTTCAAAAAAGGTATTTATTTTGATATCTGAAGAGGGTCCATTTAGGAACAAAATAAAGAACGATAATCATGAAAAAAGAGCGATTTATTATAAAAATTGGTTCGAAAAATGAGTAATAATTGTGTATATATACAAAATTTATTGTTCTCCATCACAGTTAATGCAGATAAACATTCTGTGCTTGTCGCACATAGGGCGACTGCACGAGGAGCACAGCTGTTGCGTCTTGTGATCGTCTTGTCGCTTACACAAACTGCAGGCGGATCCTCTTGTGCAAATACTGTCACTCTTGCGACTGCTGCAAAGGCGTTTCATTGCCAAGAATTTCCGCGATTCCTCGTTTTAAATCGTTTCGGAGGTCTTCAACGTCACCTCGCCTTCTCAGATGAACCTCGACCAGGTGGAGCGTGACTTCTTTGAGACACTTTTCCAGTGAGGGCGTTCTTCTCCTCGTTGATATTAACGCATCGACAGTTGAAGAGAATTCGAGTGTTCACTATCGCTTGATCCAGAATTCCAAAAATAACCTCATTGGCCGTTTTAGAGTTGCCCTAGCGGTTGTGTACGAATGGCACAGCTGATCAAAGCAATCGGTTACTCCCGTCTTTTTATTATAGTGAAGGATTACTTCCAGCTTTCCATTTGTTATCGCTGTTGTTTGCAAATACGACCTTGCTAGTAAGACGATTTTATTTTTTTTTGGTGTATGTGATAATAACAACAGATCAGTTCCAATTTTTTTGTATGTTTTTTTTTAACTCCATAATTTTGGAGTAAGCACACACATATCGACTTGATAAAAAAAATTAAACGATTCATATAGGCATACTTACATGACGTGAAGTAATCCCAGGCAGAAAAAAATATAAAATTTCACCAAATAATAACGTAGGAGTCACACGGAGGGTCAAGCGGACCCCAGCGCAAACACGATTTTCTCCGATCGACTGCCGCGAAAGAACTGCTGTCTCCAATCGGTCGACCCTAGTCTCTTCTTACAAAGGGAACCCCAGAGCACCGTTAGAGGGGAGGCCAGCCCTCGCGGGTGCCGATAACTTATAGTTATTCTATTTTAACCCTTCAACCCACTACGCTTTTTCGGCACCTTCCAACCCACTACGGGGGTCGTTTTCGTCCCGACGGAAATTGAATCGTCTGCTGCAACGGCCTGAGGGGGATTAGCGCGCTACTATTCAGCAGGCGGGTCCTCGTGCACCATAACTTTTTTTAGAGAGGGAATATGGCGCCTTCCGTGCCCGTTTTTAAAAGCTAAAGCACTTTGAAATTTCGCTTGGGACGAAAACGACCCCTGTAGTGGGTTGAAGGGTTAAAGTTGCGCTGGGGTCTTCGCGACCCCGTGGTGACCGGGAAGGGTTAATTATGATAACGCTGTGGCCGAAGCCATTGTCTCAAGTTCAA
>CAXAQZ010000910.1:0-16819 GCA_963971145.1 Sussaba pulchella
AATTGCCAATTCCACCGAGGTGAACAATATCACTGGGCATAACCACATCGTCCAGCTGAACATCAATATTCACGTTTTTCACAATCCTGATAACATTATCATACGTTGAATAAAAAAGAATGAACTCATTAAACAATATCGTTCGTACGTGAAATCAGTTGATGGCCATAAATAAAACAATATCACCGGGCATAACCACGTCATCCGACCTAACCTCCACATTCACATACATCTCAATTTTACGCCCGTATACAAGTATCCAGAATTATTAATTCGACGTGCTTGATAAAATCGTCAGTAGATAAATCCTGCTAACTAACTAATTATTGAACGTTAAATGGAAAATACACTCTTTAAAAAAATATCGTTTATACGTGAAATCAATTGATAAAAAATTTTCACTCTGAATCACTCGAGAAAAAAAAAAAATTTCCGTTGAAAGTTCTGTTTCGAGGTTAAAACGATCGACCAATCGCGCTGTCTCTCTCGCACTCAGCGATATCGTCCAGAGCCTTCATGTAAAGCACACGGATACGTTCCACTACACTCACACACGCGCTGTCACAGCAGATGATGCCGTGAAGTCTGCGATTCATGCAGTCGAACCCATCAAAATTGCGATTTGAGAAAAACGTTCGAAAACGTTCAAATTTCTACATTTAATATCTCCGCGAGTTGAGATCTGATCATAAATATTATGGAAGCTAAACTCTCTCTGTGACTTCCGACACCGATGTACATCAATTTGTAAGAGGAAAATCAGCCGTTTGGCCGGTAAAGCATTTCCAACAAAACGCCAATTCACGTTGCTCACGACGAAACACATAACTCCCGTTTTCAGCCGGGAGTTAAAAACTAACTTATCACCCTAAACCTCGAAGTGCCAAAAAATAAAATAAAAAAACTAACTAATCACCCTAAGCCCCCGAGTACCCAAAAATAAAAATAAAAAACTAACTAATCACCTTAAACCCCAGAGTTTCCAAAAATAAAGAAAATAAACTAACTCATCACCCTAAACCCCCGAGTACCCAAAAATAAAAATACAAACTAACTAATCACCCTAAACCTCCGAGTACCCAAAAATGAATAAAGAAACCAATTAATCACCCTAAACTCCCGAGTACCCAAAAATCTGTCGAATTGTTTTTAGTCGAATTGTTTTAGTCGAATTGTTTTAGTCGAATTGTTTTTAGTCGAATTGTTTTTAGTCGAATTGTATTTTAGTCGAATTGTTTTAGTCGAATTGTATTTTAGTCGAATTGTATTTTAGTCGAATTGTTTTAGTCGAATTGTTTTTAGTCGAATTGTTTTAGTCGAATTGTTTTAGTCGAATTGTTTTAGTCGAATTGTATTTTAGTCGAATTGTTTTAGTCGAATCGTTTTTAGTCGAATTGTTTCAGTCGAATTCTCCGCAAATCCTTTTTTGCACGTGTTGGAGCGCGCTCGCGTAAATGTACTTGTCTCAATTTTTTTACCCATTGGGTTTTTTGTTGGGATTCTGTAGGTCTCTTATTGACCATTTCGGAGGCTACCTGAAAATTTTTGCTGGGAAGAAATCCACTGGATCGTAGTGGAGAATGAGATCTTGATAGGGCGGAAATAGCTCTGTCGCAAAAACTTTGAAACCGCGGGGGGTTTTCCCGAAATTCAATTCCCTGGTGGGGCGATTCGTAGGGATCGCACTGCTGGACAGGCAACTTTCGAGATCGTCTCTATGAGTCGCATGGAGTTCAAAGAGAGGGGAAAAACGTGAAAAATTAGTGGTTCGACGCGTGCAATGTGGACGTGGCTGCATTGTTGGTCAAAAGCATTAGTGAAGCTGCTGCAACCGCCGCGTCGAAGCGTGGCTAAGCGGTTGGGGCGAGAAAGATCAAGACCCGATGGAGGGTCGAAGCGAGAAGCAATGAACGAACGAATTTCTCCCTGCCACCTCAGATTTTTTTGTTTTGTTTGTGCTGAGCAGGGTGCGTGCGGCGCGTGGATCAGCGATGAGCGCATGATCGAGCGCTTTCCCGTTTCACGATGTTTCACGCCACGCGGGCCTTTTCCCCATGCCCTACCAGTTGTTACCGTCTTTGCACAAGGGGAATAAGTCATTGGAAAAAAAGTGTAAAACGAAATGGTAACGTGACCTCAATATGTCGAGCCCGTTTTTATGTGGGATATTAATTTATGTGCGTATTTCTTAGACTTTTAATGTATTTCTTGTCGTGTCTTCAAAATTATATCCAAAATTTACCAATAAGGAAGAACGTCTGAACATACCGCAATTTTGCTTTGTACGGAAATGGAACGTCACGGCTAACATCATTCGAATTTCCGGATGGAGTCTTTTGTATTTTTTGTAATTTAAGATTTCAAGGGACTACGTATGGGCGTATGTAAGAACGTTTGGAGTTACAGCATCAAAATCTTACACTCTTTTGGTGTCTAATAATCTTTCTGTCCTCGGCAATTTTCGTAGTTACAATAGGAGAACAGCATACTGTGGATTTAACATCGGTTTGATATGTCCGTTACCGCTCGAGCGGTCGCAAAGTTCCAGTTATCGTTTCAAACGATTTCTTTCCAACGGAATGATGCTAATGGATGTTTGGTTTTAAAGTTGGGTTGAATCCATTGCGAGGTTGAGATTTTATAGAACTTTGAATTTTTCGAAAAATCGACATTTTTCTCTAACTCACGTCACCTTCAACCGATTGAATTCTGACTTGCCGCATTTGGAACATTATTGAGTCGCACTATGTATGCAATTGAGTGGAGAACGATTGAAGGAACCAAACTGTCGATAGGGACCAACCTCAAAGTTGCAGCCTGCAAATTGCTTCCTCCGGATTTAAGGTCGTGCACGAAATCCTACATGCGGAAGCCGAACTGATATGAGTCATCATTAAAGTATTTGTGCATGCCATCGAATCCAGAGGGAGCGGCTCGCAATTTTCAATTTTCAGATTGTTTGCTTATTAAAATCAGTTATACCCTATGGAAAACATGCTGTAATAGTTTTTCACCCGAATCTTTGAAAAAATGTTTTTGATTGATCTAATATAACAATTTCAAAAAACCTGATGAAGGAACGTACTGCTCCTTTGAAATAAGTTTTGAACAAGAAAATGATAAGGATTATTGATTTGTATGTAGGTAGGATTTGTTTGTCATGGGCCTACGGAGAATTTTCTCCAATAGAAATTCACGTATCTCCGGCTATTTCAAAATAAAATGACCAGTGCCGCTTCTTTTTTCGACAGTCTTTCGACTGAATCATATGGAATATTCAATATGAAAAATAAAGCTTCCATACCACTGTGATAAATGACGTGAATAATGTGGTTAAACTTGAGCGTGTCGGTTTGAGACTTCCTCTTTTGAGAGCTTCCAACATTCTCGAGAATAAAGTTATGAGAGAAATGCGAATAAGTCTGAGCAAAAATAAAACAAGTAGCCCCCTGGAAAATCCGTCACTCGGGGATATGAAATTAATAAACATATTCTGATACTTTTCAGAGATACAAGAATACGTATTTTTTATTTTCTCGAAATTTCCATTTTTCGAAAATTTATTAACATTTGAATTTTTATGTATTAATTTAGAAGAAAATTTTTTTCTCTCGAACTATTCGATAAAATTGAATAATATTTTTAGGGAATAGTTCTAACAAACTGTTCTATTCAATGACATTTTTTTTTGAAAACGTGATGCAAAAATTTACCTAAAATATAAACAATTTTTTTAAACAAATAGAAAATTCAACGACTTCTCCATCGTTTTTCATATTTTTTCTCATGAACACTTACTCTGTGTTCAATTGAGAAGAATTTTCCGTTGGAAAAAGTTTGGAACTCACATTTTTTAAAAAGTTATGAGGATTTTTCTGTTGAGTCGTGCGTCAGGTGGCGAGGAATTTACGGCGCGCGTCGCGCATTGTGCGTGCATATATAAGTAAGGTTCGCATTACAAACAACAATTTAATAAAACCAAACGCATGTCTTTACTTTTCAACGCTTACAAATATATTATTTTTTCTATTTTTGTTGATTCTTGTTTTTACTAATGCGCTAATTACAGACTCTTCAGAATCGGGAAAAACTTTGCACGAAATAAGCATGAAGCATTAGAGATTCGGTACACAATGGCAAAAACATTGAAAAATACTCGACAGTACCATTGCTACGTTCCAGTCGATATGAACAAAATTTTGTGCGAAGTTTTTTCGGATTTTAAAGAGTTTGTCATTAGCACATTAGTAAAAATAAATTTAAAAAATTTAAAAAAACTCCCGGCTGGAGTAAAAATCGAACACAAAAAAAATTAGAACAAAAAAAAAGTAATATGATAGAAAGCATGAATAAAATTCATGAATCTAAAAAGAATACAACAAATTAATAAATTTAAAATGGAAAAAACAAATTAGTGAAATTAAAAGAATGAAATAAATAAATAAATTCAAAAAGGATGAAATAATTCAAGAAGTCATCTTAGTTTATTCGTAGTTTGAATTATGATCGTTCGTTTGTATGAGTTTAATTTTTTGAATCGTGGTAATTTTCTCACTGCTCTCAATTCAGTCGGGAGACGTCATTCATTAAACATAAGTCGGGAGACGTTTTCTTTCGTATCGTCGAACATCTAAATCCAGATCGTCTTCATGTTCAATTAACTAATGGCGTCTTCTTTGCACTGTCAAACATCTATATCCTATATCATATTTATGGTTAATGAATGACGTCTCCCGACTGAATTGAGAGCAGTGAGAAAATTACCACGATTCAAAAAATTAAACTCATACAAACGAACGATCATAATTCAAACTACGAATAAACTAAGATGACTTCTTGAACTATTTCATCCTTTTTGAATTTATTTATTTATTTAATTCTTTTAATTTCACTAATTTGTTTTTTCCATTTTTAATTTATTAATTTGTTGTATTCTTTTTAGATTCATGAATTTTATTCATGCTTTCTATCATATTACTTTTTTTTTGTTCTAATTTTTATTGTGTTCGATTTTTACACCAGCCGGGAGTTTTTTTAAATTTTTTAAATTTATTTTATTTCATACTCTTTGAAGATAATTTGATATAATTTTCTCCACGTCCGCCAATGATTGGAATCATTAAGTTCGAACAAGACGTCCACGTCACAAAACAATTTTTCCTACTAGTGTCATAATGTACTATTGTTTATCGATTCAATATCGTAAAACGTGACCACTGTATAGAAATTTGATGAGACAAGACTTTGAAAGTATCGACTAGCTGCGGCACATGCTGGTTGTCCTTAGGCGCAGTTGAGTACAGTCTCAGCGAAATGTCAGCGCATCATGTGATTGTTCAGCGCGGCTCCATGTAGCCATGACAAATTGTCAGCCCATCGTGGAGTCTTGAGGGCGGCTTAATACAGCCTTGACCAACTCTCAGTGCATTATGGAGATTTTAAGCGCGGCTCTATGTAGCCTAGACCAAATGTCTGCGCATTGTACAGTTTTCAAGCGCGGCTCAACGTAGCCTTGACCAGACGTCAGCGCATTCCGCTCGTCCTTCCCAGTCATTATAGGTTTTGAATATGTCTTAAGCGAGTGAACACTGAATGAATGCTGCTTCGAAAAGGACCTGACTCATATAGGAAAAACAATGAAAACAAATATACATATTGTGCATTCTGACAAATCGCTGTGTCTAAAGTTTTGTCGGTTGGAGGATAAAGTAAAAAATTGAATCCGACAACAATTTTTTTCTTTCGAATTGCCAATTCCACCGAGATAAACAATATCACTGGGCATAACCACATCGTCCAGCTGAACATCAATATTCACGTTTTTCACAATCCTGATAACATTATCATACGTTGAATAAAAAAGAATGAACTCATTAAACAATATCGTTTGTACGTGACATCAGTTGATGACCATAAATAAAACAATATCACCGGGCATAACCACGTCATCCGACCTAACCTCTACATTCACATACATCTCAATTTCACGCCCGAATACAAGTATCCAGAATTATTAATTCGACGTGCTTGATAAAATCGTCAGTAGATCAATCCTGCTAACTAACTAATTATTGAACGTTAAATGGAAAATGCACTCTTTAAAAAAATATCGTTTATACATGAAATCAATTAATAAAAAATTTTCACTCTGAATCACTCGAGAAAAAAAAAATTTCCGTTGAAAGTTCTGTTTTGAGGTTAAAACGATCGACCAATTGTGCTGTCTCTCTCGCACTCAGCGATATCGTCCAGAGCCTCGATGCAAAGCACACGGATACGTTCCACTGCACTTACACACGCGCTGTCACAGCTGACGATGCCGTGAAGTCTGCAATGCATGCAGTCGAACCGATCAAAATTGCGATTTGAAGAAAACGTTCGAAAGCGTTCAAATTTCTACATTTAATATCTCCGCGAGTTGAGATCTGATCATAAATATTATGGAAGCTAAACCCTCTCTGTGACTTCCGACACCGATGTACATCAATTTGTGAGAAGAAAATCAGCCGTTTGGCCGGCAACGCATTTCCGACAAAACGCCAATTCACGTTGCTCACGACGAAACACATAACTCCCGTTTTCAGCCGGGAGTTAAAAAACAAGGATCAACAAAAAAACGAAAATAATATTTTTTTAAGCATTGATAAATAAATATATGCATTTGTTTTCATTAAATTCTTGTTTTTAATGCAAACCTTACTTATTGTGCACGCACAATGCGCGTCGCGCGCTGTGAATTTCTCGCCACCTGACGCGCGACTCAACAGAAAAATCCTCATAACTTTTTCAAAAATGTAA
Organism: Sussaba pulchella; assembly: GCA_963971145.1. NCBI lineage: Eukaryota > Metazoa > Arthropoda > Insecta > Hymenoptera > Ichneumonidae > Sussaba > Sussaba pulchella. Next base: position 6,799 of record CAXAQZ010000910.1, read on the forward strand.
GTTCCAAACTTTTTCCAACGGAATAACCTTCTCAATTAGACACAGAATAAATGTCTATGAAAAAAAATATGAAAATCGATGGAGAAGACGGTGAATTTTCTATTTGTTTAAAAAAATTGTTTATATTTTAGGTAAATTTTTGCATCACGTTTTCAAAAAAAATGTCAATGAATAGAACAGTTTGTTAGAAATATTCCCTGGAAATATTACTCAATTTTATCGTATAGGTCGAGAGAAAAAAATTTTCTTCTAAATTTATACATAAAAATTCAAATCTTAATAACTTTTAGAAAAATGGAAATTTCGAAAAAACAAAAAATACATATTCTTGTATCTCTGAAAAATATCAGAATATGTTCATTACTCTCATATCCCCGAGTGATGGATTTTCCAGGGCACCACTTGTTTTTTTTTTGCTCTCTTTAAAGTTCCCATAAGACACGTTCAAATTATTCATCTGCTGAGGAATGACTTTTTTACTCCTTTCACGTCGGAATGATCATTCGATTAGTAGAAAGTCTACGACCGCATAGAAAAGTCATGAATGGATCATAGAGAGACATGTATTTCCGTAACACGGAAATGAAACAAAAAATTATAAAACTATACAATCAAATAAATTGTATACAATTATATATTGAAGTGAAACTTTCTAGCGGCGAGTGAAATTTCAAGGACGCGTCGCGTTTAGGCAGATTTCGTTACACAAGAGAGAAGAAAGATATTATGTAGAGAGGAGGAAAAGAAGAGCTATACATTCCGACACTACGGGAGCGGGCAAAAGAGAGATATACATTGTGAATGCACAGGAGTCAGGCGAACGACACCTAATCCTTCCGATGTCGCGGGTGTAGGGCACTAAAGAGCTATGTATTCCGATGCCACGGGAGCAAGGCAAAAGAGAGCAACGTATACAGGATACAAAGCTTTAGAATAGAGATAGGCTCGTGCATGTGCGCGTTATAGATGTATGCGTCAGTCAGACACTGTATATAAACCACTGAGGTACCATGCACGTGCAGTATCAAGAGACACGGTAGCGTCTCGAGACAAGTACATTTTACCGTTACCTACCTTACCGGCCTGCCCTCGAGACGCGACTGCACTATCTTATTCTGTGAACCGAGCTACCTGTAACCCCACTTCGGAATATTTTTATTGATACACCGCATTATTCATAAATGTTTCATTGCAGTTAGATGCAAAAAAAAATATATTTCGATTGGGACCAACACAAGTGCTGTAGGTGCTGTTATGCGGGAGATATCGAATTATGTTTATGATCAAAACTGTGTTTCCGACGTTTTTCTCCAAAATCGTTTTCAGAGCTGTCGCACACTTTTCAGTAGTCATAGCGTCAGTCAGCTTGTCTGATCAGACGCCATTATTCTACCATCACTGACATCTCCACATTCACTCATTCATACGAGTATGGACCACCGCTAGTGGTGACGGTCACTGATGATCAGTCAATCGTCAATACGAAACCAGCCGTGACATGAAGATAGAGATAGCGAATACGTACAGAATCTGACAGCTCGTTGTGGTTAACCAGTTAATAACCAAGAAGAAATGGCGAATAAAAATGATAGACATATTATATTTATTCTATATTGGTGAGAATTGTCTTCGATAACGTTCGAGGCGGACGAGTGGTATGTCTGGTGAAATTGATAGAAAGCACAATGAAATTGAATGGATCTGTGATCGGTGTATTCTCAAGGAACCCGGAATAATTTCCAATCGTTAAGGTATGTAAACGAAAATGAAATTATACGTCAAATCAACTATAGAATTTGTAAAAACTGTAAACTTCATTCATCTGATAGCACTGCGCATCACAAATCATATTATAACTAAAGTTGTAAGATAAAGTTATTCCAGTCATTGGAAAGTAACGTGACGCAACAAAATCATTGATCGAAAATGAATTCAACGCAGGTATCAAATTGAAACTCCATTCATCGAATGATACGCAAGTAGTAGGGTAAGGACAGTTCTGGACCACTTACCACGGGGACCTGCCTTGAGACGGTCGATAAGGTTGATTTCTCTTTGACCAACGGTGGGTTGAGGCTGATCCCTTTTTCACCAACGGTGAGGCTGAGGCTGATCCCTCTTTTACCGACGGTGGATCCCTTTTTTACCGATGATGTGGGGGGGGGGGGGGGAGGCTTCGGAAAGATCATGAAAAAGGTAACAAAATAAAAATAAAAATAAACTAAAAACTAAATAAAGATAAATTAATAAGAGAGAGTGAAAGAGAGAGAGAGAGAAAGAGAGAGAGAGAGAGAGAGAGAGAGAGAGAGAGAGAGAGAGAGAGAGAGAGAGAGAGAGAGAGAGAGAGAGAGAGAGAGAGAGAGAGAGAGAGAGAGAGAGAGAGAGAGAGAGGAAGAGAGAGAGAGAGAGCAAGAGAAAAAAAGAGGAGGGAGAGGGGGGGAATCTCTGAGTGTACAACGAATTCTCGTGGTATCTTATGTGTCACTTTTAACACGAAAAGATCATTTTCACCCGAATAATTGTTTTTCAAAACGAAATTGAGGTGGTCCGTTGACCAGAAAAAAACTTCTCATGATCAATTTGTTGATATGTCGGTGGCACGTCTTATCCTGTGGTCCTATGCCATTGTTCGCAAACATCTATGACAACGATGACCGAACGAAGCTGTGCATGGAGCTTGCCGTTGCCTGCTCTATCAGCGCGGAAGATGAAATTTAATGCGGGTTCTCATTCAACTACAACAGCAGGCTGCAGGAACGATGATTCTCAACTTATCCACTCCCCGAGTGTTTCAATCATCATGAATAAAAAAATCTATTAAATCGTATAATTAAAGTTTTTCCTCTATCATCGCGAAAAAAAATCTTTTTACCATGCGCAAAGCATAAAAATGTTGGAAAAAGTGATAAAATTATTTTTACCATCATGAAAATGTTGCATATATATTTTGTAATCTTATAATTCAATTTTTGTCTGTATACATATGAAAAATCTCCTCAGCATCAATTGATTAAACACCAAACGAATTTCGATAGTTCACACGATAGTTGAATACATAAGAACGATTTGTATTTATCAACACGGTTTTCTCTACCCTCTCGAGTGAATGAGCGCCTAGCTCTAAAAGGCTACCAATGACGGTGAGAGAGTGAGAGGACAAGAGTTAAACGAATGCATAAGACAGAGAAGGAGAGCGAGCATGCGGGCGGGAGTGTGAGCGAGAGTTCAACGAAGGTATAAGATAAAGTGAGCGAGAGAAAACTAAATAACATACATGTTACGGATGAAAAGATTTTTTATTGAATATATTTTACATTTCGATTTTCTATTCTAAAAGATCAATTTTTCTACACATCCGACCGTTCAATCCTTCTCATATCCCCAGGGCAAGGTGTCGGTACAACCAAGTTGCAAGACTCTCTTATCGTCATTCCAACTCAACGCTAATTTTCGCTGTTCAATTGTTTCAACCTTATGCTTTCGACTACGTATCAAGCATTGCGTTCTCGTTATATTAGCATGATTCAACAAACATTTTTTGAAATCATCAAACGTGATTTTTTTTAGCGCAGACATTTTTATACCCTTTGCACGCTTTTTCACATTTTTCGGCGTCTTATCTATAACGATGTAGAAATACAATTTTGCGCGAAGACCCACGAATTCGGTCATAATTTTACCATTATTTTCATCCTTCATGAGGCCCAAAACTTTTTTGTTTGCCAACGGCATATCGTACCGGTTTTCCATCGGATAATCGGATGTGCCAAATCCATGTATATCCAACTTCTTTTGCTCGTAAATGTTTTGATTTGATATATGGTAAATGAGACAGTCGGTGTCGGTTTATAATAATTTCGCGTTGTCTCGGAATACATTTTTCATGTAATTATAGTGGAAATCATAGATGTATATTTTTGATACTTCGAGAATCGTAAATCCGGCGTAAATTGGTTTCATAAACTCAACCGACGGTCTATTTAATTCTATAATTACCATATCTTCGTCGAAAACGGTACAGCTGTGAAACGTCGGTCGGGCAATAAGCGCTCTCGCCCCGAACCGTCCATCTCACTTTGTCAAGAGTTTTACATCCCTATGTTTGCGCGGATTTTCCATTGTTTTTCCGAAAACTGAATTGTTCATTAATTTGAAAAAAATTTTTGAAAATTCATCGACTGCTTTTTTCCGTAATTCTGTATTTAATTCGATGTATTGTTTTAGCCACGGTGTTTGATTGAATTTCAATGTTCGATGAATTTTTGTGAGATTTAAACCGAGACTCAAATATTGCTTCAAATTACGATAATGAATCACGTATTTCTGTTTGGACAGCAAAGTCGTCATAAGTTTCGGTATTTTACACCCCGAAATGGGCGGGACAAAGTGTTCGGGGCACAGAGGCAGATCTTTATGTGTTTTATGGAGGTTTTTCGGGTACTCCAAATCCACTTCAAATATATAACCCGTCGGAGAACCATCGGGGATATTCGGTATATCCAATTCTGCCGGATCCTCCAACCACTCGAACGAACCGCGAGGCAAAGGTTGACTCATAGCCGCGCCGTATAAATTGTTTACATCGTAATACATAATGTACGATTCATCTACGTTGGGATCGTAATCGGGCATGAATCGATTGTTAGCCTTCGCATATCTATTGGCACATTGTGCAACACCGCCTCCAATACCTTTTTCGAAAAAAAGTAGCATATCTACATCGGTGATTAATTTAAGTTCTACACCGGTGCATTTTAGCATTGCATCGAACGCGAGTCCCGGAGCAGTGTAGCAGTGCAATGGATCTAAGTTATACGTGCTTGAACAATTACGGCGGAAATTTTCGAAAATATCTGTTAACAGTAACACGTCTGATTTGAGATACAAGTCCGAATAATCGCCGAGAGTTTGGATGTTAAATGTTTCCCAAACGTTCTGTGCATGAGCATAGTCATCGTCACTGATCTCCTCGTCGTTTAATCGTGAAAAAAACTCTTTCTTCGTCGGTAACTCTGTGTTGTCAAGTTTTTCCCATCTATCGAGATAATCGTAAGGGAAAACACCTTTTCTTGTCAATAAATTTAGCTTCATTGCGCTAGTACAATACTTTCTCGTTACATGTTTCTCATCATTGGGTAGATAAGATGCGAGTTTGTCAATACTAGCAGGCATGAATCTGAAGGAATCTATGAATCGAAATTTGACAATTGTACCGTCGACGGACTTTGTGAACGATATATACTGCTCTTTGTTTACCGGTAATAACTGTATAGAACCCTCGAAGGTTGTTGCTAATGCTCTTGTCAAGAAGTGTGAGTCATAGCCGGATAAATTATGAAATATTACTGAGATGACGTGAGAATTTGTATAATTTAAATTACAATCTTGATGAGCGGCGCCTCGAAATTCCCCTGTGAAATGACAATGATTGCGTACTCTAATATTTTCAGGCGTAAACGATTTTTCGCAAATATGACATTCCGTTCCGGATAAAAAATCTGATTCATCTCTGGCGTCAATTCTTCCATCGCTACGATATGTTTTAAGCGCGCATCTACTTCGACAGCTATTTTTTAAAATTCTTCGACGAATAATTGTATGCAGTTATCGCTTCGAAAAGATTTATACCCCGAGATCGCATCGGAATAATTGCATTGAAGATAAAACCCTATGCTATAAGGCACATGAGTTTGATAGCTGACACTATTTTTCCCACATCTTGTATTTGTAGGCCGCAGAAGACATTCAAGATCGGCGGATATCGCAAATGGTGCGGCTACCTTGTTTTTAAAATTTTTGAATTTCATGATCGATTTACCCTCCTTTGGTAGAACGATTCTACAGTTATTATGATTGATACAATCAATTTTTAACTCCCGGCTGAAAACGGGAGTTATGTGTTTCGTCGTGAGCAACGTGAATTGGCGTTTTGTCGGTAACGCGTTTTTGGCCAAACGGCTGATTTTCTTCTTACAAATTGATGTACATCGGTGTCGGAAGTCACAGAGAGGGTTTTGCTTCCATAATATTTATGATCAGATCTCAACTCGCGGAGATATTAAATGTAGAAATTTGAACGCTTTCAAACGTTTTCGTCAAATCGCAATTTTGATCGGTTCGACTGCATGCATTGCAGACTTCACGGCATCGTCAGCTGTGACAGCGCGTGTGTAAGTGCAGTGGAACGTATCCGTGTATTTTGCATCGAGGCTCTGGACGATATCGCTGAGTGCGAGAGAGACAGCGCGATTGGTCGATCGTTTTAACCTCGAAACAGAACTTTCAACGGAAATTTTTTTTTTTTTTTCTCGAGTGATTCAGAGTGAACATTTTTTATCAATTGATTTCACGTATAAACGATATTTTTTTAAAGAGTGCATTTTCCATTTAACGTTCAATAATTAGCTAGTTAGCAGGATTGATCTACTGACGATTTTAACAAGCACGTCGAATTAATAATTCTGGATACTTGTATTCGGGCGTGAAATTGAGATGTATGTGAATGTGGAGGTTAGGTCGGATGACGTGGTTATGCCCGGTGATATTGTTTTATTTATGGCCATCAACTGATTTCACGTATGAACGATATTGTTTAATGAGTTCATTCTTTTTTATTCAACGTATGATAATGTTATCAGGATTGTGAAAAACGTGAATATTGATGTTCAGCTGGACGATGTGGTTATGCCCAGTGATATTGTTTACCTCGGTGGAATTGGCAATTCGAAAGAAAAAAATTGTTGTCGGATTCAATTTTTTTTACTTTATCTTCCAACCGACAAAACTTTAGACACAGCGATTTGTCAGAATGCACAATATGTATATTTGTTTTCATTATTTTTCCTATATGAGTCAGGTCCATTTCGAAGCTGCATTCATTCAATGTTCACCTGCTCAAGACATATTCAAAACCTATAATGACTGGGAAGGACGAGCGGAATGCACTGACATCTGGTCAAGGCTACGTCGAGCCGTGCTCGAAAACTGTGCAATGCGCAGACATTTGGTCTAGGCTACATAGAGCCGCGCTTATAATCTCCATAATGCACTGCGATTTGGTCAAGGCTGTATTAAGCCGCCCTCAAGACTCCACGATGGGCTGACAATTTGTCATGGCTACATGGAGCCGCGCTGAACAATCACATGATGCGCTGACATTTCGCTGAGACTGTACTCAACTGCGCCCAAGGACAACCAGCATGTGCCGCAGCTAGTCGATACTTTCAAAGTCTTGTCTCATCAAATTTCTATACAGTGGTCACGTTTTACGATATTGAATCGATAAACAATAGTACATTATGACACTAGTAGGAAAAATTGTTTTGTGACGTGGACGTCTTGTTCGAGCCAAATGATTCCAATCATTGGCGGACGTGGAGAAAATTATATCAAATTATCTTTAAAAAGTATGAAATAAAATAAATTTAAAAAATTTAAAAAAACTCCCGGCTGGAGTAAAAATCGAAAACAAAAAAAATTAGAACGAAAAAAAAGTAATCTGATAGAAAGCATGGATAAAATTCATGAATCTAAAAAGAATACAACAAATTAATAAATTTAAAATGGAAAAAACAAATTAGTGAAATTAAAAGAATGAAATAAATAAATAAATTCAAAAAGGATGAAATAATTCAAGAAGTCATCTTAGTTTATTCGTAGTTTGAATTATGATCGTTCGTTTGTATGAGTTCAATTTTTTGAATCGTCGTAATTTCCTCACTGCCCTCAATTCAGTCGGGAGACGTCATTCATTAACCATAAATATGATATAGGATATAGATGTTTGACAGTGCAAAGAAGACGCCATTAGATAATTGAACATGAAGACGATCTGGATTTAGATGTTCGACGATACGAAAGAAAACGTCTCCCAACTGAATTGAGGGCAGTGAAAAAATTACCACGATTCAAAAAATTGAACTCATACAAGCGAACGATCATAATTCAAACTACGAATAAACTAAGATGACTTCTTGAATTATTTCATCCTTTTTGAATTTATTTATTTATTTCATTCTTTTAATTTCACTAATTTGTTTTTTCCATTTTAAATTTATTAATTTGTTGTATTCTTTTTAGATTCATGAATTTTATCCATGCTTTCTATCAGATTACTTTTTTTTCGTTCTAATTTTTTTTGTTTTCGATTTTTACTCCAGCCGGGAGTTTTTTTAAATTTTTTAAATTTATTTTTATGATTTTCAAGACGACTTCCAGTCTGAAAATGACTCAAGCACCTATCGCCAATCAAAATTATTCCATCGTGCTTCGATATTTGAGAGGAAACTAATTGTGAAAGATTTTTAATCCAAGCAAAGTGATGAATTACAGTGTCATCCTCTTTGTCAAATTCATTGGCGGTATTTATCATAAGTAAATGTATGGTGGGTGAAATTGATAGATCAGGCCGATGCTTACTTAGATCAATAGGTTCGATCTCATCTTTCTTACTTCTTTCCGGATCAGCATTACCGTAAATATTAATAGATAAATTGTTCATCTTTCCAATCGTGGCACATTTTTGAGGGTCATTGGAAATTCTAAACCTTCATACACCAACACGTCCTTGAAATGTGGATACGATGTTTTCCGATCGCTGTGCGTTGTTGCAGGCGAAAAGGCTGCTACCACCGACCAAAGGAAGCAATATTCGTCATTATTGATGATATTTACGACTGCGTGCTTCTTCTGGATATCTTTAGGCAAAGAAACGAACGTTGATAATTCTCCACGTAGCGGCACATATTTATTCATGTTGACAGTGAGTTAGCTTATTTCACGTAAGACTCCATCCCGAACCCTTAGCCTCGTGATCTTGAATTTTTTGTATCAGAGGTTCTTTAACAAAGTCTTTGAACATTTCTCGAGATTCGTGGTGGGAAAAATAGCTTCACTCGCAGTGTTAAAACTTCTATCCTCTTCACGATTCCCTCAATTTTCGTTTAAATGAAATTTTCCCGAGAAAATCACGTTCACCTTAAGATTTCCAATTTCTTTTACGGTTTTGTCAATTGAGGGATGATTAAGGCTTTTCCATCATCAAGAAAATTGCCGACATCTTTGTAACCGAGGTTGAGCACCAATCCAGTTCTTATACCCGCTTAAAAGCCGTCTCCGTATCATGCCATTCTACTTTATTCGATGCACCACCAGCACCGCTTCTTTGGAATTTCTTGTCAGAGATATGAGCGCTGATATAGTCGTTTGAATTCGCATTTTTTGATAAACCGTAAGCGATTCATATCCACGTAAAATATCACTCAACAGCTCTACATTTTCCTCCACCGCCTTTATACACCGTTCTCTTTCACATGGCTTATCATTAGCACGCGCTTGATTCATAAAATCTATCAGTTTTTCACATGTCACAATCGCTTGATCTGCAAGATGTTTCTTACGCTCAGCCATTTCGACAGAGACTGATCCAACATGATTAAACAGCAACTGAGCTTCGCGAGGAATTTATCGATGATTATAGTTCCGCGGGAGAGGAGGGTCAAACGAGGAATAAGACAGAGAGAGAGAGAGAGAGAGAGAGAGAGAGAGAGAGAGAGAGAGAGAGAGAGAGAGACGTGCGATGATTGAACTCTGCGGATGTTTACTTTCGCGAGACGCGCCGCAGACATATCAGATTACCCCTCAGAGAAGTTCTTTCCTATCAGCAGTCCAACTGTCAACCTGATCGCAAAAATGGCTTGGAGCCCCCCCCCCCATGAACCGTTGCGCGCTGATTTCTCACCCCTGCAGCTTTGTTTATTATACAAGCGTTTCAATAATTCAGAGATCGTCTCAAAATTAGATAATATTTGCATGGTAAAAAGATTTTCTATGCTGAAGAGGAACAGCGGGGGGTTGAGCTGCTCGTTGACAGCCCCCCTCCCACTCTTTTCCACTCCACCTCTCATGCACAGTAAGTCTGCATCTCCAAGCCCACTTTATTTAGAGATATGAGTTAATTTTGATGAAGATTAAGTATGAGTGAATTATTGTGCCGCTGAAATAACCGCTCAATATTAAGAAC
>CAXAQZ010000911.1:0-12363 GCA_963971145.1 Sussaba pulchella
GTTTGAGGTATTGACTGCGTTTTTATTAATTTCGTGATTCTTTTACGCTTCTGGTTGATGGTGTGCGGAGGTTGTGTATATTTGACGATGGATTAACGATATAACGGGTGTGCTTTGATATTGCTTGGAATTGGTAAATCGCATTGATTCGTACAATGCGCTTAGGTTGTTGGAAAGATGGTGCCGGTATTAGAAATTTCGTACTGCTCTGTTCAAAGTGCATCGCGTTATCGTCGAAGCGTGGAAGAAAATTCAACGCGTATCCGAATAACGATAGCCGAGCAATCTCTCTCTCGTTCTTTCTCTCTCTCTCTGACGGCCATTTTGTGGTCTCTCTCCATCTTCGCCATCCGCGGCCGGCGCTTCTTCCGCGCGATTTACCCGCGCCGTTCGTTATATTATTCGCCATAGACTAATTGGTCCACTCACGAGTCCTCAGCTTCTCGTTTTGGTGAACATCGCTTTTCGTCGTATCGTCGATACCACGCAGAGATTAAGATACCCCCTCTAACCGCCTTCCTAACGGACGGACAATGGCGAACAATCAGCGAAGCAATCTGAGTATTCATCGACGTTACGTGCAACGTAGGATGCCGCGTTTAGGGACGATCAAAGTGGCTGACGTCCTCGACTCCTTGAAGTATATATGTACATATGTATATATATGTATATATGTATGTATATATACGGGTATGGCATGTATATCCACCACGACAATCTCCGTACCGTTTTGTCTCAAACGTGAGAACCGCTCGCTCATTGTCAAGGTTACATTGCCAGTCGCACGGAACGTAAGACGAAGAGGAAAAAGTTAAAGAAAACAATGAAACGCCGCGGTAAAGAAATATAATAATTACGGGAATATTGAATAATTGAAATTTTTAAAAGGTTTTCATTTGGGGGGGAAAAAAAAAATAAGTTGAATTAGACATTTTCGTCATCTAATTTTAATTCCTACTGAAAGTTAATAATTATTATGATTCTATCTTTTTTGAGTGATTATTTTTTGTACGGAGCGTTGGTAAAGTTCGACCTAATTTTACCAATTATAGTAATTATTATTATCGATGATCCAACGAATAAAATAATAATTGAAATTAAAAACAACGCTCATCTAATCTTCTGATCTTGTTCTAATCTTGGCCAAAAGATAATGATAATAATAACAATATCAATAATAATAACAATGATAAATTATTATTGATAATTCATAATAAATATTTCACCATAACTAATAGAACAAAAAAACTATGGAGGATCGGAAAATCCGCAACTACTTATATCCAAAAAGGGTGCGAAAAAAAAAACAAAAAAATTACGTTTCATAAGAGTGAAGAAAGAAGATATATCGAAAGGTACATTTATTTAGATAAAAAAACAATGTAATTACTTTTCGCGTATGTTCTGCCGCGTAATTCGCGGCAAGGGATCTTTTCGTGAGCGATCTCACGGTTTTCCTCGTCCACTTCCTTCTCCCAACCCTTTTTTCCATCACGGTCCGCGTGGTTCTCCGGTCTCTCCCCGGTTGCTTACGAAAGTCTCACGCACTGGCGCCTAGCGAGAGCTCCTATAGCAGCTCCGGTACGATTGGGACGGATAGGAAAGAGAAAAGTTGAAAAAAAAAAATTAAAATAAGATAAAATACAATAAAATAGAAATAAAATAAAATAAAATAGGAATAAAATGAAATTAAATGAAATAGAAAAAAATGAAATAAAATAGAAATAAAATGAAATAAAATAAAATGGAGTGGGGTTAGACCCTCGAATGTAGGCCAAGATCGCGAGAGACCATTATTTTCCTCGTTTCTGCACGTCTATATGCAGGCGTTGAATGCTCACCGCGTGCGAGAGAGCCGCGACCGATTGTGAGCCATGGAGAGCCGCGCAGCGATGCAACGCACATGCCAGAGCCGAAGAAAATGACTGGCAGACGATGTTCTACCGGGTCGTTAAAGTTGTCCGCGCGAACGGGAAACGATTTAGACACATAACAGAGAAAACCACTCGCTCGGCAATGATTATGATTAGTATCGTTATTTTTTTTATAATTTTTCTCAGCGAATTTCGTACTTTTGGAGTTTGAAAATTGTTCAATTTCTTCTATAGAACGTTGAAAAAAAATTGTATCATTTCTTGAGGAAGGGATATCTAGTTTACGGAGGTTTTCACCCTCTCGGGGCGAAAAAAATGACGAATCAATGATAATTTTGAACTTTTAATTTGTTTCAGTTTTAATTTTTGATTTTTTTTTCGTTAAAAAATCGAAATAAAAAAAATTCTACGGATTTTCGGTGGAGAAATATTTTCCTTATCAAATAAATTTTCACCTTCTCGAACTTCAAAATCGATGAATAAACGATGACAACAAAATTCGATTCTCCAAGATTGTTTCTTTTTTTCGTTGATTTTTTTTCCCTATGAAAATTGCAAATAATAGTAATAATAGTTGCCAGATCGTAAAAATTGTTCTCTTCTCGTATTTTTTGCTCTACAAAATGAGAAGAAAGAAATTGTCGTTTCTAACAAGGGTCAACAACACCGTACGATCGTATGTAACAAACCCGGAGTGTGTGCACGTGTGTATGCGTGTATAGCACGCTTCATGTGCCCGGAGTGCACCGGGTTTGGCCACGCGTTCCAGATATCTCGATAGGTAGCGAAGCTTGTGTACTCCACGCATACTATACTGGGTGGTCAACGCAACTCGCGAACCTATACAATATATGTAAGCCCATTTGTTTAAAAAAAAACAGTTGTTCCGGAAAATCAGCAATAGTTCCCCCAAAATCAACAATTTCCCCATGAAAAAATGTATATAAATACCTCAATATACGTTCTAACAAATACTACATAATTTAATCTAATAGAATTATGTTAACGTGTCTCAAAAAAATCATGAAACCCCCCTAATTTTCCTGCGAACGGCTAGATATAACCCCTTAAAACCCTACAAATTTTATGTACGAAACTTTGGCCATACAATGCATCTCCGGCAAGTTGTACAGGTTGTTTTCAAGTCGCGCGGACCACCCTGTATAGCGAGAGCGGGTTTGTAACACGATAACGCGTTTGAGGTGCGAGCCTCAGTCACCCGCAGACTCCGTTTTGCCTTTTGCGTTACATAAAAAAGGTAATCGATCGGGGCATCGGATTGCCTCTGACGTTCATCGCGGTCGCGCACGGTCGTGGCTACGACAAAATGACAGAATTAATAATAACGAAGCACAATAGCTGTATCTATAAACCGATCGGCTGTGGAATTTTTTTTTCCGATCCTCTATTGACGCGCGAAACGAAAAAAAAAAAATGGATAAAAAGAAGTTCTCGCCTTAAGGTGCAACAACGCCGTCGACCATTTTCCGTCTAATCCCCGGACAATGGAAATTGTCCGGCAGATCAGTTAATAAACGCGTGGAAGAATGAAAAAAAAGTTATCTTTCTTTATTATTACATTTATATATTATTTGTATATAAATTTCTATATTATTTTCTTAGGTATTTAATAACTCGTTTATTTTATTACATTAAATTCTTCTCCGAAATAATCGAACTTTTGTTTTTTTTTTCAATTTTAAATTAATTAGCAATAAATAAAAATGTAAGAAAATAGACAACTACTGAAAAAATTGATTTAAAAAAATGTATTTTGTCGGATTGTTTAATTTTCATCTCCCCTTTCCATGGTACTGGATGTGAGTCGAAAAGTTTTTGTTGTTCCAAAGTATTACAAAAGTATTACGATTTTGAGATTACTCTCCGCCGGCTATTTACGCCTCCCTCGTACATCCATAAATATTACTTTTACAATCCATTGTGGACATTACCGTTCCTGACATGACAAAATTCCGCTCAATCCTCCAGCTTCCAACTTTTCCACGTACAAAGATTAACAAAAAAAATAATAATAATAACCGCAATTCACTCTTCAACTTGTTAACAACTGTGTCACCAAACTCCCATCTTAACTATCATTCAATTCCCCAATATGACAATTCCACAGTATTTTGTTAATTATTTATCTCAACTCATTGACGTACAAAAATAATAAAAAAAATAACAATAATAATTCACTCTTCAACTCTTCAACAACTCTTTCACCAAACTCCCGCCTCCACTCTCGTTCAATTTGGGTATAAAACAATTTCCCAGTATTTCATCAATTACTCATCTAAAAAATCATAATCCCAACACCTCTCCACGCCCTCCCCCTACCCGAAAAAAAAATCAGATCCAACCGTAACGAAAATTACAATAAATCAAGATTTTCCACGGTTTATTCTCCACATTGTCTACTATATTAATTCCGAACAAGAGCGTTGAGTCCGTTAAGGCGATGGTCGTATTCGTATGTGAGTGAGAAAGACCATAAGGGTTCAGGGATAGAGAGATGAAGATGGAAATACAAAGACGGTGCGTCGGACACGGAGGAGCCGGGAGGCGAACGACGTCCCCGTGCTCGGAGACCGACATTCGGGGCCTTCCGGTCGTCAGGTGCCGCAGGGAAGGCGCACCTTACGGCAAGGGTCGAGACCTGCGCGAACAGGGCAGGTGTAAACCGAGGGGGAATCCTCTATAGGTGCTTACGCCACTACTGTCCGAAACAAACCTCGAACCCTCGTCTCGTAGACTCTTCCATTCGGACTCTTTGCACAGGGCAGGTCTAGCCGACGTGCCTGGCACTGTCGTATTCCTCGAATTTCCCAGGACGTTATGTACACAAGTACATAGACGTCCGCATACACAATAAATGTGTGATGAATTAGATGAGACAGGGAATTACAATAATCATGGATTAATTATGATATTGATATTTTATTATTGATTATTTATTTATTTTATAAATCCATGTGTTATATAAAAATGTTTTTTATTAGTAAATTAATTTAAAAAAATTATTATATTTATAATAACTATTATTATATTCCAAAAATTTATTTTATATATATTTTTATACAGAAAAATATAAGAGCCAAAATATCTCTCCTATTCACTACTATTATTTATTTAGTGACAGCATCCTAACAACCTAAATTTATAGTTATACAGATATACTAATGAATATTTTATTATTTATTTGGCTAATTCATATACCATCTAAAAATTAGTGCTTATAATGTATAACAATTAATATATTCATAATAATGTAATTATTATATATTCTTTAAGTTTATTTTATATATATTTGTCTACATAATACTTACATAACATCCTGGGAAATTCGAAGAATACAGCTAGGCCCTGTGTGCAGAACGAATGCGTCCGTGTGGGTGTGGGTGTGTATACCTGCAGCCACAGACGGACACGGCTGAAGGAGTTCGACGGTCGACGCCGCGGTAAGAGATAAAAACGAGCGGCGGACATTTAATATATCGCCCTACAGTCGGTAGGGACTGAGTTAAAGAAATTCGAGACAGCAGGTAGAACCTCAATGTGGAAGATGCAGCGGCAAGATGCTCAGACGGCAACCAGAGGTTTCTGGGATTTTTCCACGATCGACTTTTTCATCTGCTGTATCGTCTTATCCGATACAACGACGGGCAGAAGGGGGGAAGGGGATGGGAAGCATGGGAGGCTGTAGGTCGTGGTAGTTTTGCACTGCGAGTAGCTAACTTCAGGGTGGGGTGGAGTTAAAAGCAATTGGAAAGATTTTTCATTCTTCGATCAGTTCGAATATATGGTTCTAGTAGTTATTATAATATCATATAAAAATTGAGTAGTTATTATAACGATATAAACATTATAATTATAATTATAATATAATAATAATAATTATTATTATTATTATTATATATAATATTATAATATTATATATAATTATATATTATGATTATAATATAATAATAATAATTATTATTATATATAATATTATAATATTATATATAATTATACATTATATTTATAATTATAATTATATATATATAATATTATAATATATAATTATATATAATATTATAATATTATATATAATAATAATAATTATTATTATATTATAATTATAATTATAATGTTTATATCGTTATAATAACTACTAAATTTTTATAATTATAATTATTAATTATATTATTATTATGAATTATTATATTATTATTATTATTATTTTTTTTTATTATCATTATTAAATATAGTAAAAATAATAATTAAAAAGTTACATATTCTTTCATTCTCGACTCCAATCACTTTCATCCTTCTATAATAATAAGAGCAATAATAATGATATAATCATATAAATGATAATAATGATGATACTAATAACAAATAATTTATGATTATCATAATCATTATTAATTCATTATTTTTTTTCATAGCTCATAAAACGATTCATTCCCCAATTCACTCAATCGTGCGTTCATCAAAAATCTCCATCGTGCGCAGTCTGATTTTTTCGGGCCCCAATCGTGTCCACGACCTGCTGGACGTTCGTCCGAAACGCCCCACTCTCTCGAGCCTTCGTTGGGGGTTGTTTCGATCGTTCGGTTCCCGCGTTTATTTCGCGCATCCGACGGCGTTACCCGCTTCAATGTGTAATTTTTGCCTCCTATTCCGTCCTTTGCTGCTGCTTGTCCGCAGCTCATTCGTAACGTGACTCATCGAACCGGGGGACGGGGGAGGGAGTCGCTTACTATCGAGCGAGTTAATCGGGCACACGTGAGGCACCCCGTGCACTCCCCCTGCCGATGCGTGCGCGATACCCAGTCGGAGAAACACTTGCACCTAGTCACTGCCCCACACACACACACACACACACGACGTATGCTCGTTCACCCAACAACACACTACGTCATATCATGGCAACGATAACGAAACAATCGGGGTAAAAAGAAAGAAAAATAACTTCTGCAGTTGAAATTTTCTAATTATAGAATGAGAGAACGAGGCTCACATTTATTGTAGATTGTGTTTGATCGATATTTTCCAAGAGAATGACATGTTTTTTTGCGATTCTAATTGGCAATGATATATCAACGTCAATTTTGTAATTTTATTTTATTCTCAATTAAATCAATTATGTCAGTTTCCGAAAATTATTCATTGTTCGGAATTTATTTGTTTATTTATTTATAAACTTATTTATTTATTTATTTATAAACTTATTTATTTATTTATTCATTCATTTATTTATATATTTTTTAATTTATTAATTTATTTATTTATTTATTTATTTATTTTTTTATTTATTCATCTATCTATTGATTTTGTTATTTTTTATTCATTCATTTATTTATATATTGTTTATTTCTTCATTTATTTATCCACTCATCTATCTATTTATTCATTTATACATTTAATTCATATTTTTCTTCAATTGAAATCAATTGAACAACAAAATTCGATTCGCGTCGGACTAATCGATAAGAATTGCTTCAAAGAAACCGAAAAGGAAAAATCTAGCCGAACCAATGAAAATCACGGAAAATCCATGGCTCGAAACGTTTGGTTTTCGTAGCCCGACAAGTGTTCACAACCAGACACATTCGTGACACAAGTTTACACGGATAGCGGACAAAAGGAGTACGCGGGTAAGCAAGGGGGAGGCCCGGGGGGGCTGGGCTGAAGCCGGCGGGTCTCGAGTCGAAAAAGATAAGGTTTCGATATCAGGTGCCCAAGTCTCCGGGGCGATAAGCGACATTCCAGACTCCAGTTCTCATGCCCGGGGCGACTGTTCGGTATCGCCGGGCTCGTATCCACACTTTTTACCACCCTGTCGACTATTTCAACCCCCCTCGAGTAAAGAAAACGAGCCACGACTATCCACTTACTTTTCATGCATGTTTCGTGTTTTTTTGTTGTGTTTTTTTTTCTATTATTTTCTTTTCTTTTTTTGATGGGTGTCGAGATCGATTGATAGGGAGGGACAATTGTTTTAACGAATATGGTAACGACGAGAATTTTCATCGAACGGCCGTGCGGCAGCTGCACCCCTCGATGTTGGCGACGTTTGATTCATCATTGCCTTCCTCAATCAAGGTACAACAAATGTCGGCTCGATCAAATTTATTTGGGCGATAATATTAATTGTGATCATGGTAATGATCATTTTAATTTGCATTAATGTTTTTTAGGATTTTGTTTGTTTATTTATTTATTTATTTATTTATTTATTATCTATTTATTTATTTATTTATTTATTTATTTATTTATTTATTTATTTATTTATTTATTTATTTATTTATTTATTTATTTATTTATTCATTTATTTATTATCTATTTATTTATTCATTTATTTATTTATTTATTCATTTATTTATTTATTTATTTATTTATTTATTTATTCATTTATCAGGTAAAAAATTCTGGAATATAGCTTTCAATTACTACTAAAAATAAAAATTGTAACGAGCACTCTAGCAAAGATATTTTACGGAAAATTAATAAATAACACTTTTTCGGAAGCAAGTAAATTTGTCAAGGTCAAATAGCTCTTGTTAATTATTACAAAAAGTTGAAAAAAATTACCGATAATGTCTACGGGATCAAGTGCGTCTCCAACAGGCTCTTGGCCAGTATTTTTTGCACTGGTTCAGCGTGTTTTGTCGTGGTAATGGCAATGAATTCACGTTCCTTGTGAAAAAGTAGAACGCAGCAATGAAATTTGAAATGGAATCTCGGCTTGTCACTCGATGGCACATCATAACCGAGATAACACCGGTGAAACGAAGTAGGCCGTAGTGACTTTGCTCGGGCTGGTACAAGCGTATAATTTCTCGATCTCACGGACGTGTTTGTTTGCGTGCGTGTGTGTGTATGCGGGTGTGCGTGTGTGTGTGTGTGTGTGTGGGTTCACGTGTGTGTGAGTCATCGCGTGTCACTACGTCACTCGCCGCATCGGTGGCATCGAGCTAGATAAGACAGAAGCGGTGAATGGAAGTTATTGCATTGCACGGCTAAGCGTTTCTATTACTGTGGGATATAATTTTTTTCATTCAATTAATTTTTTTCTCATTCTCTCGGAAAACTCTAACCAACTGCTTGGTTTCCGTCTCACCTTTGTTGACCTGTTCTCATGATATATATACGATTTGAAAGAAAAACTATGGATTTCACAAAGTCAATGGATTTATTTATTTATATTTATTATTATTATCATAATTTTTATTATTATTATTACTATTATTGTTATTATTACTTTTCCCTATTTTGACCCCTAGAATCTTAATACTGTTAGTTAGTCAACCATTCAGTTTGTTAATATCAGTCAATATTATTTATCTAATTCCATGAACTCAAGAAACTTCCTGACATTTTTAATATTCCTTGAAAAAAAACAAATAAAAAAATAATTTCCGTCGATAAACAGGTGCGCGCAATTATGATCCATCAATGACTATCGATCGATAATAATAGTTGAGTCGAGGGTAAGAAATTCGAAACCGCGCAAAGACGAACACAAAGTTAAAAAAAAAAAAAAAAAAAAAAAAAAAAAAAAAAAAAAAAATAGTTTCATCTCATTCATCGCGTCTTGAAAACGTCGGTTCGCGGGTACCCCGCGGAGTAAACGGGTCTGCAGAGTCTCCGGGTTAAAGCGAGGGCTCCGTTCGATTCTCTTCGTGGCACACCCTCGAAGAACCACAGAACCAGTCTTTTGTCCCCCGTCGCACATTGTTTTCTTTTTATTTTTTCACTTTTTTTCATTTCAAAGTTTTTTTTTGGCCTATTTTCGCTCGCACTCGAAAAATGGCCTCCGCTGTTTGGCGAGAGGGGATGGGGAGGGAGATTGTGGCATTGAGTATGCGGTGCGTACGGCAGTTGGTGAAAAGAGGAAGATACGACGGGATGAAAAGGAACCGGAGGAGAAGGACCGGAAGATGAGTAGGCGAAGAAGAGGAGGAAGACGAAGAAGAAGAAGAAGAAGATTGGCACCGCGGCTAAAACGAACGTGGACCAAAGAGACGTTTTCGTTGCGAGCCCGAGAGAAAGGAGAAAGAGAGAGAGAGTGAGAGGGAGAGAGAGAAAAAGTATCGGCTTATCGTCGTTCCACACTCGAGAGATGCCACTCGAGTCTGAGCCGTTCGAGATTTCTCGGGTGGTTCTCGGAGTGGGAACGCAAGATCGGGATGACGGGGAGGAAAGACGAGACGACGAAAACCGTCGAAAGGAGCGGAGACAAGAGACGGAGAATATAAAGCGAGGAATAGACAAAAGAACGAGATGCCTGAGAAAAAAAAGACATATATATGTTTTCATGTACGTATGAGTATGTATGAGAAGCAGCATCCGGTCCACATTGAAGTTATTTCTCTTACCTCGAACAAGTCGCAGCATCTCAATGAAAAGATGAAAATGATTTTGAGTTAAATTTTTAACAGATACGCGAAGAAATATCCATTTTATTAATTTATCGTCACAGCGGAATAATTGTTTCGTCGCAAAAATTCAAGATATTCAGAAAGGAATAATTCAATTTCTTTTTCCTTCTGATTTGGTGCAGAATCAATCAAGCGCTAATTTTCCAGTAGGAATTTTATTTGCACAGCATATTTTAATTTCTTAAAAAACCTCAGACTCTAATTATTGCTCAAAGTGCTCTAGATTATGTACCTCTCGTCGAAAACAGATCAATGAAAATATATTCATTCACGAATGTTTCGAATGTTTATTTTTTTATGTATCTTAAATTTGTTTCTGGTATTTTGAGGACTGAAAATTGTAGGAAATGATTTTGCAAGAATCGCGTTTTACTTGGAACTCTCGGCCCGTTGGGAGGGGCCCAACGGTCTACGATCCTTCATCCTTCGCAATGCGTCTCTCCGTCTCTCTCTTCTTCGGTGAGCAAGCGGTCCATTGTCCCCTTTTCTCTCATTCTTCCGCGAAGCAGGGGCTCGGCGTTGTCGAAGACCTGACGTCGAGTCTGGCTTTCGTAAGAGCCTTGGCTCTCTCTCTCTCTTTCTCTCTCTCTCTGTCACTTTCTCTCCCTCCGTGTCTCAGTCAGAGGTACTACAGCACGTAGTCTAAGTACCTGAAGGGCCATACTGGCTCGCAGGGCCGAAACCAAGCCTCGGCTGCTGTGACCTCGACCACGACAAATTTCTTTCCTCCGATTCTTCACTCGTTTCTTTCATCTTTGTCATCTCGCCGAAACCACCGATATAATATATATATATATATTTATATTTTTTTGGCTCTATGATGAGACACGTTACGCCAAACAATCAAAAAAAATCGTTCAAACTTGATTTTAGAAGCTTTCTTGGAACGCGAACGAAAATTTTGAGTCTCGCATGACGAATTCATTTCGCTGTTTTATTATTTTTTATTATTTCCACGAATGTATGTCGACTGATATTTTTTCGTTCTCTCGAAATTCGTCACATTTTCCATTTCGTCATATTTCATTGACGATATGACGGGAAGAATTGAATTTCGATGCATTTTTATTTGAGATTTACTTGATTTTTAATTTATTCGTTTTTTGTCACAATTCTCTATAATAATTATTGCATTTTAATGAATTCGCGATTTTATTTGTCCACTGAAAGATATATCTTCGAAATTTTCAAATTGTCTCTTATTAAAAAAATTATAGCAATAATAACAATGACAAATATAATAAGAATGATAATGAAAAAATTACTGACCCTTTCATTAATGACATATTAATTCCTTCAATCATTTTCTTACTTCTATAATTATAGAAAATAATAATAATAATAATATTAATGATAATAATAAATAATTGATAATAATAACTATTATTATTATTGTTATTGTTAATTTATTATTATTAATAATTTAATTCAATAATATATTTAATAAATATTTTATATAATTTAATTTGAATTGATAATTCAATAGTATTTATAATAATAATAATAATAATAATAATAATTATTATTATTATTATTATATTGAATAATATAATATATAATACAAAGTATAATATAATATAATATAATAATATAATAATAATAATAATAATAATAATTATTATTATTATTAATAATATTAAATTATCAATTTAAATTAAATTGTATAAAATATTTATTAAATACATTATTAAATTAACTTATTAATAATAAAGAATGAATAATAATAATAATAATTATTATTATTATGATCATTATTATTATTGAAGTAATAAAATTCTTGAATTAATGGAATATCTCGATAATCAAAGGTTGAGTAATTTTCCTCGTTGAAACCGCATTAAAACCGCGAGAGATATTAATACACTAATATCTCGACTTCTATATCAGTAGCAAACGAATAAGCCGCACGAATCCGCGGTGTACAACGACCACCTACCTACCACGCGTGTCGGCAGATACGCGTCCGAGGCCCCGACCGGCTCTCAAAGCGTGGGAGTAATGCGTCTGCGGCTGGTCTTCGTACCTCGGTACACACACACGCGCACACATTCGCTAAC
>CAXAQZ010000912.1:0-13744 GCA_963971145.1 Sussaba pulchella
GTTCCAAAAGCGGCAGCCTACCGAGTGCTGAAAAAAAATAGTGTTAGTGTGGTCGAAATTGTGGATTTCTCACGCAGTTTGCAACTCCGAAAATCGCAAAGAGGTTAGAACGCCTGTTTACCCTGAGATGTCAGATAACAACATTACCGAGGGAGACAACAGCACCAGAAGCCTTGATCCCCCACCACGCTCAGCTGTTCTCAGCGGGCCCCCAGCTGACAGTGAGACAAGCGATCTGGGAGTAGGGGAAGCAGGCGACACCTGTACGCCAACGGGGAAAGCCACCAAAGGTGCGAGAAAGAAGACTGATACACCGAGTACGGAGCGGGAGTCGTTTCACACTCCGTTATCCTCATTTTCGGCCACTGAAAAACGAAAGGTTGGCAGGCCCACAAGGGCAGAATCGTTGCAGGATAGAGGGAGAAGCGGCTCGGCGGGTAATATAAAAGATCTTTTAAAGAGAAAAAGGAACGAGTTGGAACAAAGCCTCCTGAGCGAATTAATGGATAATTCTCCATTTAAGCGCAGCAACCTGACTCCCCACTCTCCTCCAGAAGGAACCCCCCCGCTCTCTGCATCTCCGGACGTAAAAACACCCAGCTACGTAGGTACCAACGTCGCCAAGAAATTGTCCGAAGAGGAAAAGATAACGCCTGAAAACAGCAGTCTGCCGGCAAAGAACGAACGAAGCCACTCGAACTCGGGAATGGAGACACGCACGAAAATGCCATGAATTTAATTTTAGCTCAATTAAATGCCATGAGAGACGAAAACAGGTGTAACACGGAGAGATTAGAACGAAAATTCGAGCAAACGAACGCCGAAAATAAAAAGGCCTTAGAAAATTTCAAGCAAGAGATACGCGAAGAATTATATAAAAACAACCGCCAACACGAGAATGCCATGAAGGCCATCGAGTCAAACTTCGATAAGAAGCTAGATGCTCTGGAGGTCAGGATGCTTCAAAACGGCCCAAACAACAACGATGCACTGCAAGAAAGGGTTAACCGACTGGAGGAAAACTCTGGGACCTCAAATACCACAATACGGAGCGAATTAACGACGCTGAAATCGAAATGGGAAGCACAGGAGAAAAAACTAATCGGCAATAACATTGTTATCAGAGGGCTTCCCCGAAGCGACCAACGCTCAGTTGCGGATGAAGTTTCGGAGTTTCTACAAACCGAATTTGGAGTAGTAAATGCTGTAATCGAAGCACGGGAACTTAAACAACCAGCTAAGATTATTTTCGTTAAGCTCAACAACAGTGAAACCAAAGAAAAAATTATGAGCCAAAAAGCGAAATTGGATAAGAGGCCCATCTTCATTGAGCACGAACGAACCAGCGCCGAAAAAGAAATCATTAAACTGGTTGCGGCCAAGGCTAGGGAACTAAGGGCAGAGGGCAAAACGGTCAAAATTGGCTACCAAAAGCTCAAGGTCGAAGATGAGTGGGTCTACTGGAACCGTGCAAGTGGTACGCTCGAGAAAAGAGCCAGCGCCGCTCCTCCAGCGTTGCCCAAATTCGATGAACCTTCGGGCTCAAAAAACTAGGGCGCGCGAAACTTGTTTTTTGGAACCTCCACGGTATAAACAACTTGGCCAACAATGACCATCATGAAGACCTGGTAATCGGCTGCTTCTGCGAAACATGGTGCGAATACGAGCAGCCCAATTCACTGCCACCATCAATGAGGAATCATTGCAATGTATGGGGTCCAGCGACAAGAAACAACGCGCAAGGTAGAGCCAGTGGTGGTCTCGTGACGGTCGTAAAAAATACGTGGAACTCGGAAATAATAGATACATCGCACTGGTGGATTTTCGTGAGGATTGCATGTGCGTCGTGGCACGCAGTAGTCGGCTCGCTTTACTTCAGCCCTACTCTAAGTATCACCGATTTGCTTGACTTGCTGCAGCCTACGCTAACCGATATCGTAGATCGATTCCCGGAAGATATTATCATCCTCGGAGGCGACTTCAATGCCCGGATCTCGGACAAGGATGAACTACCGACAGAAATCTTCGAAGGCACGTGTCTTCTCGCCTGCAGAGAGTCGAATGACACTGTGACAAACGACAGAGGTCTGCAACTCCAGGTTTTCATGGCGGAAAACGGGTTTGTCGTACTCAACGGAAGAACAAGCAGCGATTGTCCGGCGCAATATACTTTTAACAGTAAGATCGGCTCGAGCACGGTTGACCTAGTCTGGGTGAATACTTCGAAACTCGAATACGTCTGCGATCTCAAAGTAGGGGACGATCTTTTCGGCTCCGACCATCTACCGGTCTATGTACAGCTGTTCGCGGACTGTCTATTGCCCGAGCAAAACGTTATACCGGTCACCGATGCTGGAGCTAAAGATGCGATACAGTGGAACGACGAGAAAGCCGAAGCATACAGTAACTGTCTAAGCTCATCCCCGTATAGCTTTATTAACTTTGAGCTCTCTTCGACGAATGATCTCAGCGAGAATTTATCCCGAGGAATACTGTCCGCTGCAAGAGCGGCGGGGCTGAGCAAGCGAAAAGTGCACGCACCGACGATATCCATGTGCAAACCATGGTTTGACAAACAATGCCGCGATGCGAAAAAAGTGCTGAAAGTACAATTGAAAAACATGAGATCAGCGCGTGGTGATAACAATCTAGTTGAATTATATGTAAATAGCAGAAAAGAATATTCAAATCTTTTAAAAGAAAAGAAAAAGGCGAGCGTGCTCATCTTAGCGGAAAAGTTTGCAAATGTAAATAGCCCCAAGCTCTTTTGGAGTGCGGTTCGAAAATGCAAGTACCGGCCTAGGCAGTTTATCGGACCGTCCAAAGCCATGTGGGAAGAATTTTTGGCTATTACGTACAGACCCAGAATTATTTCAAATCTCGATTTCTCAGGTGTATGTGACTCGGTCACAGATCGACCTATAACACCCGAAGAACTTGACAAATGTATTGCAAAAGCAAAGTGTGGTAAAGCTCCGGGAGTTGATGGTATTACAAGCGAGTTTTATAAGTCAATACCGGATGAATGGTTTTTATATATACTAGCAATGTTCAACAAAATACTCGAAAGCGAGACTCTGCCATTACAGTGGTCCAAAGTTACGATCAGCATGTTGCATAAGAAGGGAAACCCGATGGACCCTTTGAACCACAGAGGAATTGCCCTAGTGAATGTTATTACGAAAATGTTCACACAGATTTTACAAGATAGGCTGGAACTTTGGACTACTGAAATGAGCACAATACCCGAAGAACAGGCTGGCTTCAGCAAGGGGAAGGGAGTGTATGATAACATCTTCACCCTTCAAACAGCAGTTCATCTGCGGCTCAGGCAGCCGGGGGGAAAAATATATGCCTTATTCGTGGACTTCAAGAGAGCCTTCGACTCGGTACCGCAGATGAAGTTGTGGTTGAAAATGTTTTCATTGGGAATCAGCGCAAAAATGATACGAATTCTACGAAAATTATATGACACAGCAACCCTACAAGTCAAAACAACCGAGGGGCTGACCAAACAAGTAGATGTTAGTGAAGGCGTGCTTCAAGGCGAGGTTCTAAGCCCTTTGTTGTTTAAAATTTATATCTCGGATATGGTCTCCTACTTCCGCGAAAGGAACGCGAAAGGAATAGATCTGACCGGTGAAACGAATTTGCTCATGCTACTGTACGCGGACGATCTCGTGATCCTGGCCTACTCACCGGTTGATTTAAAAAGGAAACTTATAATTCTGAGTGAGTACTGTAATGAAAATGGCCTAACTGTAAATACACGGAAAACCCAAATCGTGATTTTTAGACCAGGGGGTAAGATAGGTAAAGATTCGAAAAACTTTATGTATAACGGAGAGCCTGTCGCTATCGTAGAACAATACACGTATCTCGGCGTGGTTTTCTCGTCTTCCGGGCTAGGTCGGTTGGCCGCGCAGCATTCGGCAAAGAAAACAAAAATCGCGACTTCTTCTGTTTTGTCCTTACTGGCCACGGCCAGAGCGGACGCGTGGGAGGCCATACTCAAGCTTTACGAAAGTATTGTAACGTCAACGTTATTATATACCGCCCCGATCTGGGGACTGCGATACACAACATATCTAGAGAGCGCGCAGCTGGAGTTCTTCAAAAGACTGCTTCACTTGCCAAAGAATACACCTGGTTACGCCCTGCGGCTTGAACTGGGGTTTTGCAACATTGCATTCGACATAATCAAAGCGGCGGTAGACTGGATCATTAAAGTTTTAAAAATGTCGGACACGCGCCTGCCAAAAATATGCCTGCTGCGAGAGATAGAACTGGCGAAAAACCCAAACATAAAACCGGAATACAACTGGGTCACCCAATTAAAAAACGCGCTGGGCGACGCAAACACGGCCGAACTATGGGCAGACCCGACGAGCGGTCTCTGGCTGAGTAAAAGGGAGGGAATCCTAGATTCTGTAAAATCCCGTTTAAAAACTTCCGACCTAGACAAGTACAACGCCTCGACAGGAATTCAGTTTCATCTTCACAGAACATTAAACAGCAATTTCCTTTCTCATTACCCAGCCAGATGCCCGATCGCATACACCAGGGTTAAAGCCCAACTGAGACTTGCAACCAAATACTCCAAACGGTTTATTTTGAAAAAAGCGCTGCACCGGATCGACCCAATGCAAGTATGTACTGCCTGTAATTTGAACGAGAACGAAACGTTCGTCCATATCTTGTTGAGGTGCCCATTGTACGACGGCTTTAGGAGTCATTACCTCACTCCAAACTTTTCCGCTGATTCAACCGACGAGGAGAACTTGACCAAACTACTCGATGTAAACGACATCCAAAGTCTTACTGTGTTATTCTTTTATATGTCTAAATGCGTTAAGCTGAGAGCAGATATTTTGAGTCATTGAACAGATACGCTGCCGGTAACCCACGACCAAAATCCTAATTAGCAAAAATGCAAGCCTAATGTACTCACAAATGTAATATGCCGAACCCATTGCACATTGAATCGCTGATTCTTGTACGTGCAGAATAAATATATCTATCTATCTATTATTATTATTATTATTATTATTATTATTATTATTATTATTATTATTATTATTATTCGTAAGGTAGTGATAATAATAATAATAATATATTATTTATATTATTTATATTATTATTACCATTATTAACTCCATATTTAAGACTCCCTGACGAATAATAATAATGATAATAATAATAATAATATTCATTATTATTATTACGATTATTGTATAATAAACATAATAATAATATTCATTATTATTATTATTATTATTATTGTATAATAATAATAATAATAATAATAATGAATATTATTATTATTTTTATTATACAATAATTATAATAATAATAATAATAATAATAATAATGAATATTATTATTATTATTATTATTATTATTATTATTATTGTTATCATCATTATTATTCGTGAGGGAGTCTTGAATATGGAGTTTCACGTTCATCATTGGGCCTTCCGATTAATTTCTTTTTCTTAATCCAAAAGTCTTATTGAAAATTACAATTATTACTAAGATTAGGTGAAATTGAATGAAAAATGGAACGACATTGAATGAATGTAAAAAAAAATGTGTCCTAATCAAAAAAACAAAGAAAGAGCTTTCGAATGGGTATAAGTCAGAAAAAAAACATTGCTGTGAAACATTAAACAGACTAAAGAACGCGGGAATTCATTCGGCGACTCAATATTACAACAGCGCGGTATTGAACAACCGGCAAAGTCTCTCGTAACGCACGTATTTCTATTAAAAATGTGTAGGCAGTTAGCTATGTGTGTCGACGCCGTGTGTGCATTTATAACGATTGATGTACCCACATAGCTTCGCGGCGAAAGTACGCGATGTCTTCGGCGCATATGCAGCATCTCGGCG
Source organism: Sussaba pulchella (assembly GCA_963971145.1). Taxonomy (NCBI): domain Eukaryota; kingdom Metazoa; phylum Arthropoda; class Insecta; order Hymenoptera; family Ichneumonidae; genus Sussaba; species Sussaba pulchella. The sequence continues at coordinate 5,893 of CAXAQZ010000912.1, forward strand.
TGGGAATGGCAACCAGTTTCACTGAATCCTACTCTCTCGTCCTATCGAACGCCTCATTTGTTTATACGTTCGACTACTTTTTCTTTTTCTTGGAAATTTTTCAACGAGATCGTTAGTCATTTGAAGGTTCTATTTTTTTTCGTTACTCTCGAATTAAACAAATATTAACTTTTACCATTTTTGTTGTAAAAAGGAAAATAAATGAATATTAATATATAAGAAGCCATTGATATATGTGTCAAAATCGATAAAAAAATATGAATAAATGGAATGTATAAATAATATATGAATATTAAATGATATATAATTATATGCATAATAATAATAATAATAATAATAACAATAATAATAATTGATTCATTTTGTTACGTATAGATAATTATATAACAATTTAAGTTATTTATGTATGAAATATTATTGTATTTATTATATTATATAATTTATATTGGCGTATAATTATATATATTATATAATATAATTAATATAATTTACATATTAAATTAATTTTTTCTTCAATTCACGCCGTAGAGTTGACTAAGCCTTCGTCGTAATCGTATTCTACAATCAACTCGTGCACAATGCCAACGACGATGACAGTGGAAATCAATAATGACTGAAGAAATTACGAAGAATAACGAGGGCAATATAAGTGCGAATAAACTCTGGAAAATGAGGGATGGCGTCGTCGATGGTAATTGCGGCGGCCCGGCGACGGCGCCCTTGTCGGCGAAACGACGCGCATTTACTTCCACCGAGTGGCAGCGGGGTAAGGGCAGGGGGGGGGGGGGTGTGTAATTCAAGTAGTTTGTCAAGTGAGAAGAAAGAAAAATAAGAGATGAGGATTGGATGCGATAAGAATTTATTCGTCGGAGCGAGACTAAGTCCGTCGCGCCAGCGCGGATCGCTGCGGACGACGTCGACAGAGTGTAAGAGCGTAAAGAGTGAAGGGGGGGGGGGGGGCACGGCGTGGGTTTGTGCAGGGCGTTCTGTTTCCGAACAATAAAATGTACTGCTTCGCCGTCATCTTGCCGTAATTGTCGACGTCGGGGTCTCGACCGTTTCCTCGGCTAGACCGGGGTGGGGTTGGGCCAGGGAGGGATGAGGGTGGGACGGAGAAAGGTTCTAACATTGTAAGAAACGTTGTAGGAAAGTCTTACCGACGGCACTAAATTCTCGCTGAGCTACCCGTCGTTACATACAGCGAAGCCTCGATTATCCAAAGCCGAGCGCATTTGTAGCGAGTGTGATTAGGATTATCACGAGTACGGATAACAGAAGCTCGTAAACGTGAGAAGCAGACTTTGCATGATTATAATCATATATGTACATGGTAGAGGATTCAAGGATGAGGATTTATTTTATGGAAATTTATTTCAAGGGCTTTTTTAGAAGAAATATTTATTATTAATTATGATGCAACGATGAAGGGTTTCGACATTTTTCGAATAATTGTTAGTCGATTACATGAATTATTGTTTTGTAACTGATTCTCATATGCAATAGAAATTATAATCTATGATAATTTAGTAGCGAGAGTATTTCGAGTATATTTCAAATTTTGACATTACTGCGATGATTATTAGTCGGTTGGATGAATTATTGTTCAACAACTGATCATTATATGCAATAGGAATTTTCATCGATGATCATTCAGTAATAAAAGTATTTCGGATGAGTTTCCAATTTTCACAGTCCTCCAATAATTGTTAGTCGGTTAGACAAATTATTGTTCAGCAACTTATTCTTATATGCAGAAGAAAATTTTAATCGAATAAATTCAATAATAAAAGTATTCCAAGAACTTATTACTTATTTAATTACTTATTTCATTGACTCGAAATCTATTCCTGCTCCTATCATATAATTTATTTCCGTATCTCTCAAATGTAGGTACAGTAAAACCTTGATTTTCGCATGAAAATGTCAGCAAGTGAGAGGCAGATAGATAGATCTGGACAATACTTCCACTTCCCCTCGGCGTGGGGCGGCTCATTCTATTCGGACGGCCGATTGGCGCCCGCAAAAGTTTCGACCAGCTTATCGTTTGGGCTTTCGGGATTTTGATCCTTCGGGACATTGACAGTCGGAGCGATGCCGTATTCGAAACGTTTATTTTCAATTGGAGCATTTCAATTAGTCTTATCGACCCGTCGGAACATTAAATATTCGGAACTTCGACCCGCATCCTTTCGTAGCACTTCGGCAAACCGGATTCCGGGTCTTCGGTATCATCAGTCCGACGTTCCAATTGAGTAACTCCTTCGTAAACCCAGACGCGATTGCATCTTGCAAACGAACGCATCGCGCTTCAACTCCGCGCTGATATCCTTTCGCTCGGAGGCTCAACAACGGTACAGCGCAACCGGTCGAAACACCGTTTTTCAGCTCACTGCAAGCGGAAAATTAGTTTTTAATGTCCAACCGCTTGGACGAAATCTTAATGAGAAAATTCAGTCAATCCGACCGAAGATTAGTCATGACTTCACGTATTATTCCACAGAGTACATTTTTTCTACTTTTTTTTTTCGTTCGTTTAGGGTCGAATCATTAGCCCGAGTAACGTGCAGAGTCGTTAAGTCCGGAGAAAAACTAAATTATGGCAATTATGAGCGTAATCCATTTTTTTTTTTTTTTTTTGAAACAATAATAATCAAAAAGTATATTTTTCATTTTTCAAAAATTGATTACCGTCGGTCGCTAATCGTTTAATAAGTAAAAATGAAAGTTGAGAGATAGAAGTTTTATCAATTATTTCTTACAAAATTATTTCCGTTAACTTGTTCGAATAAATGTAATGCGAAAGTTGATTTATTATTTATTATTTGAATAAATTTGGTTTAATTGTTTATTTATTATTCGAATGAATGTAATTAAATAATTTATTCATTATTTAAATGAATGTAATACTGTTCAATAATGCGATTTTCACTTCAATTGTCGGTTTATTTTCGTCGAATATTGTACATTCGGGTTTTCGAGTGAATTCCGATGGAAATAATTAATTCGTTTCTTCACGCCACGTCGAGCGACTTATGAATAATTTCTTTATTCATTCGATTAGACTGTGACTCGTAGTCAGTTCGGTTAAACGTCCCCGCCGAGCTATATGGGCGCTCCACGGTGCATGCGTAACAAGATTCCCCATGCGGATTATATTCATGAAGCGGCAATGGAAGGATAATCCGGCGTTTAACGAAATCAACGACTGCGGAAACGTCGAGACTTGTTCATCGATCGTAATCGAAAAACGGAAGACTCGAACCCGCAATTATCCATAATCCATTACGCGCTAATGAGTTGATTAAAATTTTACAAAAAAAAAGTCGACTAAAAATGTTTACAAACAATTTCAAACTTGAAAACTTTGCTTATGAGAGCAAATTTAAAGTAAACACTTCAAAATAATATTTTTCATAACTTTGAAGAAAATAGCATTGAAGGATGATAGACAAAATTATCGATATTTAAATATTTACAATATTTGATCAATCATTTTTCTCCTTGTTGCCTCCAAAAATAATTCATTAAATATTGCAATTATCTAAGTATCAATAATTTTGTATGTCGTCAATTAATGCTCTTTTCTTTAAAGTAACGAAAAATATGATTTTAAACTTCTTAATTTAAATTTGTACGCATAGGCGAAGTTTTAAACTCGGTTTTTATTTCTTTCGTGTAAAAATTTATTTTATCATCATTGGAACTCCATTCATGTGCCTAGTGAGGGTAACGGAAAGTGGGTTAAATTCGATAAACGAGATTCATCCTCCAATTTCCCACCCTCAGAGGTGGAATATTCTCATCAAATTCAAATGAAAACACCCTCGAGACGTCGCCTATTCAATAAAAAACAAGAATCATCGAAGTCGGTTGACAATCGGCAAATATATCGCGTAACATACACACACAAAAAAATACACCTCGCCTCAAGAACTTTCATCATTTTAGAAGACGGTTAAAAATTCTCGCACAAAAAAAGAGCAGTCTAACGTAAAGTCCACAAAATTTTTTTCGACCTGAGCTATCGAACGAAAAACGTTTACATCGTGCAGTCTACCACAAAACTGCTAAGTCAAGCACAACTGTCGAACGGTTTTTCAAAACCGTTTATGATTGCACATTTTCTCAGCCTGATGGCCCTCGCAATATATATAGATATATGTGTATCGTAAGAACGTTATGATAAACATGTAATATATTATTTGTGAATTTGTGACGTTAAGGAGTTACCCTAGGCGCCTTCGAAGGGCCGGATATGACGAACGCGTGTGTGCGACGTTGTGGCAGCGAGCGAAAGACGCCTCATTAGCCAACGTCGGGGGCTGGAACGAGGGGGGTTGTTCGGGCCGAAAACGGAAGAAGACTTCGGGACCTCCCACGGCTTCCTTCCACCTCCAATAGAGAATCAGCCAAACGTGAAACGAAAACCATAGCCGTCAATAACGCGAGACTCACTCCGTTACAACGATTGGCACAGTCATTGGCGACTCAAGAAGAAGATGACATCGTCGTTTTTAGAGTTCCGTACAAAGTTTAGGAACCCTTATGGTTTTGGTCAGTCCGTCTGTGTGTCATAGTCTTTCCATTCACTCATTTATTCATCAATTAAGATGGAATTCGGTACACGGATGGCGATCGATCACATAAAAACAGAAATGATAACCTTTAAAAAAAATATTGATCCCCTTTTAATGGATAATAAAGTGAACTTGAATTTTTTTTTCGCTCACCCCATCGAGTGAGATGGCTTTTAATAGGTCTCCTCAAATGCAATTGAAAATACTGTGAGACGTTTTCATTTCTACCCTTCAGTCCCGAGATATTCACCGTCAAAATCAATCGTCATCAAAGCCCCCTTTTCTAATTTCTAAACTATCAATTAAAAAAATTGGAAAAATGTCATAATGTAGCTTTTAATTGTTAGATTCGATCAAAATTATAACAAACACTCTAGCAACAAGAGTTCATGAGAAATTTAGAAATAATTTGTTTCCGGAATGAGTGAGAATACCTACAGTTGGATACCCTAACATAATTCCCCAGCACTTGAAAAGTTATTTTAAACGTTTTTTTTCCCGAATGTCATCTTCATTCCTACTTCATCATACTTCATTCTTCATTCCCAGAATCGTCTCTCGTGCTTATGACGCCGGGAGAGACGGACAAGTACAGTCGCTGGCATAGCTGTGTCTTCGTCGCTCCTCACTGAACAGAACGATTAATCCGGTGATTGGCCACGCACCAAGAAGATGACACTTCTCCACGTTTTCTCCTGACTCGGTCAGAAAACTGCCACTATCGTCTTTTGCCTCAGGACGATTCCACAGCCGAAAAAGTACTGTCGTCGGTCTAATCTCGCCCCCCGGAGACTGGCCAATGACTGGAACCGGCCCTTAAGTCGCAACCGCTTCTCGGTTCCTCTCGAAGGGTGGAGGTCCCTCCGGGTTTCGTTCTTTCCACGGCTGCTTCCGTTGTGCAAAAGGTAAACGCGAGCACCAACGACGCGCATGATGGTCTCTCTCTCTCTCTTTCTCTCTCGCGTAGCCGCTGAGGATGTGAACATAAAATTCTTAACGCTTCGATGATCGAATATACGAAGCCGAAAGTCCCGGGGTCTAGTCGACGCGACGTGGGGTGCGCGATACCGGCGGCCAAGCGTCGTTTCTGTCGCGCCACTCCGTTTCCACGTCTTCGTGCTTACAATCGCGCGTGTTGCACCCCGCGTGTTGCGGACGACGTGGACGACCATCGAAGACCCCAAGACACACGGCATGTGGCACTCGCGTGTCCGGGGACTCTCGAGGACTTCTCCTGCGGGCGTCGCGGAGGTCCCAATTTGCCCGGGCACACATGCTTCGGGGGTCTTCTGTTCTTTTGTCTCTTCGATTGCGTTCTTTCGCTCTTGACTTCCCTCGGAACCGATGGGGACACGAGTATCGGGCGTCACACAACGATGAACTTGAGGGCTTAGAAAGTTCCTTTTTTTTTCGTTTTTTTTTTTAATGGGAAAATAGAGATGGTGCGGAGGCAATTTTGTTGGGGAATGAGCAATTTTTGAATGTAATGAATTTTAGTTTGAATGTTCATTTTTCTTTTAATATTCCAAGATGGTGTGGAGGTAATTTTGGTGGGAAATAAGTAATTCTCGAATGCAATGAATTTTGGTTTGAATATTTTTTTTTTTTTCGATTTTTAATATTCTGAGATGGGGTAGAGGTAATTTTTTTTCGGAATTAAGTAATTTTCGAATGCAATGAATTTTAGTTTGAATGATATTTTTTTTGCTTGAAATTCTAAGATGGTGTAGAAGCAATTTTGTTTGGAAATAGGTAATTTTTAAATGTAATGAATTTTACTTCGAATGTTATTATTTTTTTTTTATATTAAAAATTTAATCAGCGTCGATCAGAATTTGTGATTGAAATAAGAATAGTGGAGGACGAGAAATTGTTGTTAATTTTTGATCCACCAAGGCCATGAGATTTCCCCAGCTAACCAAATCTTTGAGTTTAAAAATTAAACCTTTATTCGGGTATCAATCAAAGTCACCAACAATAACATTATTCAGTCCTACAATGTTAAAAAATAGGTTTTTTACTCTAATTCCACGCAAGTCCATAAAATTTAATTAACAACGTTTCAACTGACTTTCTTCATTATAATTAGTGCTTCGAGTATAACTCATCGACCGTTTTAGTCCCCTCCTCTTCCCCCGAACGAGTCTAGCGCATTGCGGAATCGAAAGGTGTGCCTTGAGCAAGCTCTTTCAAGCAGAATGAACTTTCGTACCGAGCCAGAGGGTACTTCCTCTCTATAAGGCTGCCGAACAGTTCTTCGAGTCCCATGAGAACGGATGAAACGGGGAAGGTAGAACGAATAAAAAAAAAATGTAGAAAAAAAAAGAGAAAAAATGGAAATAAGTAAGCGAAGCGAGAAAGAGTCGAAGTGGTCGGCGAGGCGGAAGTCAAAGAGGAGAAGATAGAGGCGGAAAATAATATAGAAGCCCTCCAGCGGGGAAGGAAGCAGAGCTGAACGACGAGGCTTGCACTCTGACTCGACTATTTTACTAGATCTATTCATTTCTCGATAAAATTATCGTTATATTTTTTCAAATCTTTTTTTTTTTGCGTGTGAATTTTATATCGCCTATAAATCGGACAACCTGAAAAATCCTCGATCTTTGGTACAAGTACGAATCCAATAGGATTGGCCTCGCTTATAGTCTACGTTCTGGATGGAAATCGATCGACCAAACTGAATATAGGTTATTTTTCCTTCAAACGTTATCGCAAGGTCGGCCCGATTTGCTCGCGAGCGTAGCTCTAACTAATTTCCACGTCCAGGGCAGCAAACCGTATCACGCATTCAAATAGATTCATAATCTTCATATCAGTGGCTATGGCACCACGTCCGGGAAAACTTTTAGATGAAAAAAAAAACAAAATGGCAACCTTTAAGATTTTGTTTTCCTCATTTGAACGACCGGCGGTTTTTCTTTCCGTTTTCATTTCTTTATAAATTTTTTTTAACACGTTGCCATTTTATTTTTCATAGATAAACTTTTCGCAAATAATCTGAAATGTTCAAAGCATGGTCTGTAATTTTTTCAACCACTTCGGACGGATAGTTTGCTCACAATCGTTCTTTGAAAACTGACTGTGTGGAATCTACCCAGTGTGACGGCCGTGATATTATATGGTTGTGTGACGGTAAAGGGTTAAGGCTTTCAACCGTGGATAAAAAATGGAGGGAGCGTTATAAAAAAAAAAATCCTACGTGGTGCTACAGAGACAAGTTTTCTTGTCAAAATGAGACCTTCATCATAGTAATCAGATGCATAGTGTTTTTGATT
>CAXAQZ010000913.1:0-18970 GCA_963971145.1 Sussaba pulchella
GAAAGATTATGGTGCTTCGCGACGAAGTGAAAATCTGTGCGATGTCAGGAGAAACGACTTCACGTGGAATCGTCGAGCTAGCTGACTCCGTGTTAATTGTGAGATTATTCTTTTCTGTCTTCTTCGTATATGTGTCGAGCTATAAGGAGATGACACATTAATTTTCGTGCTCGCTCCGCTTGCACGGCTTTAACTCGAAATATTAATCGGGAAACGGATTATTCTCCTAATTTTTCATATTCTCATTCCTATTCAATTCCTTCCTTTTCAATAATGAAGTATCCACTCTATTTTCTCGGGATTATCGCGAAACGAAGCTCAGACGCGGAAATGCATTTTGCGGGTTCAATGACTCCGAGGTACGATCGAACGTTCAATAATTAGATGCATTTTCACGTTGAGTTCGAGACGAAAGCGTGCTCGATTCAACAATTATTAAATTCGTTCCTTATCATATCTATATATCCGTCTATATATATAACCCGAGCGAGTATCGATCGATGAGAAAGTTTCGAATGAATGAGGATCGAAATGCGAGAGTGATATCTGCACAATTCACCTGTTCGACGGTGCTTCAGAAGCGGGTACACAACCATGGTTCCATCCCCATGAATATTGACGACCTCGCTCGGGGATTGGGGGAAGAAAGAGGGCGAAACTTCGCACATTTATATCCGTGAACTGGCGTAAACGTTGTCCGATACGATAATACGTACGACGAAGTCGAACAACGACGGGGGTGGACGGGGGGGGGGGGGGGGTGGGAGCAGGATGTCGAATTTACGCGACAGGAAATAGCTCGAAACGTGGGGTTGACCCGAATATGTCTGAAAACGTTTCGCTCGTTGGATGAGACCGACCGCCTTCGGTGACACGTCTAGCAGGGCAAATAAAAATCCGCTGTACGAGAACGTAACGTCTATGAAACGTAATAGGTTTTTCGGTTAATAATGTCGATTCCGCTGAGAGATTGCGTTACTAATATATTTGTCGGGAGGGACTAATGACCTCTATGGCGTTTCGAAGGGTAAGCATTGGGGTGGTTCTTAATTGGGTGATGTCGGAATTTCTTTGGTATTTATTTTCAAAAGTAACGAACACGAATGGACAAAAAATGGGTCGCAATCGGGAATTCGTCTGATAAGCCTAACCCATCCCTACGAGCAATCGAATTTTATTTGGAAATTTGCATGCATTGGGAATTTTGTTGGGGACATTTTTTATTACTTAAAAACTAGACATGATAAAAAAAATGTTATTTGACAGTTTCGTAGAAAATTTATTGTTCTACAAAAAAGGTGTCTTGTAGAATTTTTGTGAAGCTTATATTTATTACATAATTCGCAAAAACGTGCGTTTTTGAGTCAGCCATGAAAAGCCATTTTTACGTAATAAATATTAGATACACGAAAATGTTACCGGAGACCTTTTTTGTAGAGCATTGAATTTCCTACAAAACTGATAAATGAAATTTTTTTCATCATGTATATTTTTGAAGTAATAACAAATTTCCCGAACAAAATTCCAAATGCTTGCATATTTTCATGTAAAATTCGATTGTTCGTAGGGGTGGGTTAGACTTATCGAATAAATTCCCGATTGCGACCAATTTTTTTTCTATTCATGTCAATTACTTTTAAAGGGCACTACCAAAGAAATTCCGACATCACCCAATTAAGAGCCACCATAGTAAGCATACGCCATCAAAATCGAAATTCATTTTTTGATAGCGAGATAAGAAAAAGTCCTAGCTAACGATAGCTCATACTTCGATTATTGAGATAATTAATTGCCTTTCGAAAATAGATACTTCAATTTTCCAGAAAAATCGACCTCATTGACCGAAACACAGAGAAACCCCTATAAGTATCACAAAACAATTGAGTATCAAAAGCGAGCGTGGGAAGGGCGAGGAAAAAAGGGTTAGCACCCGACACCCACCCTCTCTCGTAGCCTCGTTCGCGATAATCCACGCGCACATTGACGTATTCGAGTCCAAAGCTTTTCATAATGTCAGGGATCGACAACCGACGATATTCGCGAAAACGTATTTATAGATTGCAGGGGTAAGTAACGAGCGCGCCGGGTAGTTACGTATCGAGCGAGGGAAAGAAAATGAAAACGTGGAAATCCAATTCCATAGACACGAGTCGCGATGTCGATGCACCTTATGCATTTTATGTGAAAAAAGCTCGAGCGTACTCGTGTGTGCACGTACCTATGCGCGCATAGACCGTTCGAGGGTTTATTTTTGCGGAGGCTCGCGAGCTTGCAAGCTCGAAAGTTATTCAGCGATGAAACTCGGGCTTATTTATAGACGCTGGAATTGAAAAAGGAATATGTGAATGTACGTAGTACTATGAGATACCGCGTAGAGGAGAAAAAAAGCTCAACTCGATTCACGTAAAGCTGCTACGTATGTGTATACGTAAATATATATATATTTATATAGATATATGTGGAAAGAGAGATGGAGGGAAAGACGGAAAAAAGAGAACGATGGGGATGTTACGTTGCAGTGTCGACGAACTTTAGCGATTTATATTATATAATATATATCTGTATCGTCGTGACTGAGCATTCGCGAGGGTGGAAACAATGATTCGACGACGACTGTCTCGCCGGGTATTATTGGTCGCTTTTTGTCGTGGTACAGAGATGCGAAGTGCCTTTCGTTAAAACTGTTAGGACTCGATCAAATGTTTGACGAATTGTTTGGCCTGCGTCTGATTTCGCGATGCATATATTTCTTGAAGTGAGCTTTCGAGCTTTGCGAGTACTAATTGGACTTGGCTTGGGCCAAGATTCGATCCGATCCTTGGTAGATTCTTGTGAAGCTCTTTTTTATCTTGCTATGTATTATTATCATGCTTTTTTGTGCTGCTCGTCAGCTTATGCAGAGATGGTATTAATTCAATAAAAATGTATTCAAGATACAATTTCAAACACGGAACTATTATTAATTATCACGCGACCATTAAAGTGTTTATATTTCTGTAATAATAATCAAAGATTTAGATGAATCATTGATTCACAATTGCTCCTATTATTTCATAGCAAATAGTAATCCATGATAATTTATCCATAGAACTATTTAAAAACCATTTTTATTGATTTAATTTCCATCCCTGCAATTTGATCGTTGAATAATAAATTGATCAATCAATCTTCATTATGGATCGATCAATGAGAGATTGAATGAATCTAAAATCAATAATATAATGAGGTATAAAATAACACAATGTTATATAATCTAATATGATATATTATAATCAATATCATCTAAGATGAATGATAAAATGAATAGTAAATAATAGCTTTAATGGTTCTGAGATCTGAATTTCGGTGAATATTTGTTTACCTGAGCCGTGATTGGATGATTCGCGTGTTGGGCTTGGATGCTAGCCCGGGTCGGAGGTGCGTGGAGCCAGCAGCACATCGCAGCGCATATGAGAAGAGCTCCCGCAACGATGCAGGCCACTCCCACGTAACGCACGGGTTCCACGTAATTTTCGGCTAACCCGAGCCAATTGATGAGCGCCCCGACGCACAGTAGAACCATACCGTAACGGTACGGACGCTGGGAACGTCGTGACTCCTCCAGGGACATGACTGCAATAAAACGAAAAACAAAGCTTATCAAAACACAATAAGTCATGAGGAAAAAAAATTGTTCATTTTGTGATGACGATTGTCACGAGTAAATATTTTGCAAACGTATGAAGAGGATTCGACATGAGTGTACGGATTATGGTGTGTTTAAAAAAGGCAAAGCTTTTTGATTCTTCTGGCAGTTTCTACATTCAAAGTAGATTATATCAAGAGACATCTATCTAAATTTAAGCTCATTAGGACAATATTTAGACTTCCGCTATCAGGAATTCGATTTTTTCTTTGATTAACACGCGAGAAATTTTTTTTTCAGTCGCAATTAATTTTCCAGGTAAGACAAAAATTCCGGAAATGGAAACTAAGTGCAATATATAGTATTAAGATGACTGAAAATAAAGATATTCATTGTTATTGCAATTTAAAAAAAGCTGGAAATATTTTCGTAAATATTCAATGAATTTTGTCTATTCTAAGAAAAAAAGATAAGATTTCGTTTATTGTGAAACAAAAAATATTCCTAATTTCAAGTGAGCTCAATACTATGCATCGCACTCGCATTCCATCCCCGGAATTTTTCGATCACCCGTGAAATTAATTGCGACTGAAAAAAAAAAAATTAGGTGTCAATCAAAGACAAAATTGAATTAGTCAAAGCGGAACCTCTAAATATTATCCGATTGAGGTCAAATTCAAACAGATGTCTCCTGATAGTATCCCCGTCAGAAATAGAAGCTGCCAGAAGGATCGAAAACCTTTGCCCTTCTCCAACCCACCCCAATACGTATTCGTCTCGGCCCCGGCGACCATCCGCGCGGTATACGCGCGACAGTAGTTAAGGTTGGTTCTGGCCAGACTGAAAAGATACAGCGATTGTTTGGCAGCGACTCCGCGGACAAAGGGGGATGTTTTCGGTGGTAAAATGCGCAGTAAAGAGAAAAAAGAGTGACAAAGGTAGGCGGAGAAAGACAGGAAGAAGGGCGAGACGACAACGTCAAGGACCGTCGACAAGACAAGAAATAATGCATGGTACTATCAAAGGCTGTCGAAAAGAATGACAAGCCTACCCTCTCAAACCCCGGCAGAAGCGAATCGACGAAGCCCGTCACTGCGTCATACGTCGTAACCCTCGCCTATTTCGTCGTCCCCGTTATCGTATTTACGTCGTTCGAGCGCTTAAGGTTTGCTCCACTTTTCCGCTTCGATTTGCAATATTCAATGTGTCGCGACGGGGTGACAGCCGGTAAAAGAAATATACCGCGGTTTCGCAAGTAACGCGGATAAAACTGGAAATCGCACGTCCAACGTGGCTCGCATCGTCCTCGTGATAGATAACGATCGCGCGGCCAATGCGTGTTCGTCGAATTTTCCGCGGGTCAAACAGTGGATTGATCGTCGAGTAGATACGTCGTGTAATCGTCAGACCGGACACTCGCTCCGACATTGTGGTAACTAAAAATATACGAGTCCTGGAAATCGACTCGATTCAACACCGATGGAAACTCATCGCAAGATCTAGCAGATTGCTATCGTTTCTGACTAGGCTGAGAATAGGAAAATTCGATATTTATGACGGAAAAAATATGATTCGTCGACAATGCGATGAACTAAACCATTTTTTTTTTACTACACCTTAATTTCGTATTGATATACCGCTTGGAAAAAATATACACTTGCTCTATTTCGAGCTCATTCATTATTCATGTGTCATTAAGGAAATCTGACCGATAACCGACATTTTCCCAACTGCTGTTCAATGATTCTCAACAGTCGGTGTATGTTTTCTTATCTTTTATTTTTAAAAATATAGTCGACAAAAGTCTGAATGATTGTTCAGAGGGCAACCAATGCGGCATAAAACACCCCAGGGGGTCTGTAATCTCGATCCACTGGTGCAAGGATCGATCGACAATTTTTTTTCTTCGTCCTCGTCGACCTGCGTCGCACTTGCTAATGCCAACCGTGTTGCTTGTTTGACGCCTCGATTATTCACGAGTATTTTTTTTTTCTCACCCCTCCCCCTTCTTCCTCCCTCTTATGCCTCGTTCTCCTATCGTGCGACTTTCACACGTACGTGCCGAGCTCTCGATATCGACCGGTTACTCGCGGATTATTATTTTTCCAACCGCAACTTACGTTCAATGCGCAAACGAACGAACTATTTATTCTCCTTTCGTAATCGGTCATCAAAGTCTCACCTTCTTCCGGCAGTCTAATTATTTTCGGATAATTTTTTCTAACTCGATATACTATTTTCCAAAAATGTTATCCTCTTGGAATCGATGATTATTCATTGGCAAGATCTTCCAAAAAAAAGGTAGAAAGATTTCCAATCTTTCATGTGTTTTTTTTGTTAGTATCCGAAATTAATTAGTAATCAATTCTCGAACAATGAACAACGAACGACGACCGTACACCCTTAAATTCCGTGCGTGTTGTCCCGCAGTAGCAGCGCGTTGGACGTTCGCGTGCGGAACCGTTGACGGTTCGTTTGCGCAAGCCCCCCGGGCATGAACGAAACTTGGCTAAGTAGTTACGTACGTTGCGGATCAGACGTGACGATATAACGTTCCCATGCCTATAAAAGTCTCGGCATCCAGTTAATCGTGGAGACGGCGTAAATTGCACGCAAAATTAATCATTATTCCGAAACGCCACGCGTTCAATAACGTTCGAGAATCCGCGTGAGTTTTTATTTTCAAGGATCTCATCGAGAGGCTCGACCACGAGTTTCGCTCGTAAGTTTCGCTCGCTACGCGCAAGAAACAAGGTTTTTTTTTTCTTTATCGGGTATAAGAGCTAATAAAGATAATGCTGAGAAAAGCGCACACACACACGAGCGACTACGACGTCAGACTGAGCCGCGCGAATCGAGGCAACGTCGAAAAAAAACATTAATTCCGTTGTACACCTTAAAGCCTTGTCTACTACGCACACACAAACACACACACACGCGCGCGCGCGCGCGAAGAGAAAGAGAGATACAACGATTCTTTGTCTCTACACCGTGACTTTATCTTAACTTTGTGAAACTCGTCGACTCGTTGGCATAAATGAGCAACAAAGACAATCCGGCCATTCTCATTGCAAAACGACGTGTGACTATATGTTCTCTTTGCACATGCATTATTTAGGTGAGCATCGCGTCATACGATCATTTGAACAGTTGTACGAATAACAATGATCACCATTGCCATGATTATCAGTGGACATAATTGAATAAAATTTATTGTAAAATTAATTATTACATTCGAATCATTCAAACATTGATTCAAGCATTGCTAAAGATGCGATACAAACGTATAAATATGATAATAGTTTATTATTTAAATATCAGATATCTTCAGAAATAATTACAATTGATTTTTTTTTTTACCGTTACGTCGAGCGGATTTTATTGCGAAGCGAAGGTCGATTACGAGAATATTCAAATGAGTTACGTTACGCGGCTTCGATATTTCGTACCGAAATTGTTCTGCAATTATTGCTCACCAGGAAATGTTTCGAGCGCTAGTTAAACACCTTTTATTGAGAAAATAAATAATTTCGCAGTGATCGAGAGATACTGAGGGGAGTTTTTTTCGGACCGTTGTAAGGAATAACACCATCGCGTTTTTTTTCGAAGCACAAACTTCGACGAAGTCTTGACACGTCACTGGATATAATACCACCGTAATCGGTTCCTCCTCGTCAAAACTTTTTTTTTTTTGTCCTTCCGGCGAAATAACTTTATTCTATCGAAAATACAAATTTACGTCTCTTCCGTCAATAAACAAAGCAAGAAATGAACCAAAAAATAGAAACAATCGACCTCTGTCCTACAAAATCACAATTATTCTATCGATTTCAATTCAATCCGTCCTCCAAAAAAATATGGAGCGAACGAAAGACGGCGTTATAAAAATTTAAACCAATTTTTTATTTATTTTTTTTAACTTCTCGTTTATTTGTCGAAGTGAATTAACCGGCGCTCGGTGGTCTAATTACAGCTCGTGGAATGCAAAACTGCACCAGTTTAAAAAACTTACTCGCAAGAACCTCCAATGAAGAATCCACGACACGTGTGTGCATCGTTTGACGTCCAAGTAGAAAATTCCGAGACGATCAGACACGAACTAAAAGACGTTATACCGGCGAAATAAATTCTTTCCTCACGTTCTCGTTCTAGTTGCGGTTTTGGTTTACCGTGAGAAGCACTCGGTGTGACGGAAGAGACCGAACTGTATCGTCCCAGGGCCAATCTCTTCTTTTTATTTAATCACCAGATTGCTCAAACATTTCCACGAACGTACACCACTCATTGATAAATATACACATATATATGTATATATATCGGTCGTTACGGTCTCGTCGTCTCACATTTTGTCATGATACGGGACAAATATGATATCTAATTGACGCTCGTATCTTTGCCCGGAGATAGGCCGATAATCCGGCCATCAAACCACGTTTATACGCTCGAAGCTTCTGGTTTCTTCCGTATTACATCTTTTGCGAATCGATCGCACGCGGCTGGACGGGTCCACAGGTTGCAGTCCTTATCGGAACATCTCGATGACAAATCGTGGATGCGAATCTGTCCAAAAAAACAGCCACTATCGGTTATTTAAGGGGGCAGAACCGAGGAGACGGTGGAAAAATAGGTGGATTCTAGGTATTGTTGTTTCGAAAACTATTTGTTCGATTTTATCATTCATGCCGGCCATGACAGCAGCGCTCCCAATCGATATATATTTATAAAGAAATTCGTCAGCGTACCTCAACATGTATACTTTCGAATGAAATGAACCTAAATAAAATCGAACAAACAGTTTTCGAGATAATAATACCTAAGGTTCATCTATTTTTGCCGCTGCCTACTAGAATGTCCCCCCTAAATTAAATCCAGCCTTCGCTTCGCGTCCACTCTTAGGTATATACATTTTCGTTTTTTCTATATTTTTGTCGTTACACTTCCACGATATTGTTATAAGTGAGGAGAGTACTGCGCATTTGTCCGATTCTTCGGAGCGAAACGTTGGTGCGAAACGTACGAGATTTCAATTGCTTAAATTGTTATTATTGCGTTTATTTTTCATGCTTTTCATTGGACAAATCGGCAATTTTTACGGTGAAGCTGTGGCTTTGGGCGAATACCTGTTGCGACGCTCTAATTAACGCGAAGTCTTTGATCTGAGGTCCTCACGCTCAAACTTACGAATGAGCGATGAATCGAGAAGTACAAGTCAATCCGCAAAATCGGCGAACTGTGTCTGACCTCATCTTGACCGCTGCTACTTAATCATTACCATCGATCTCAAAATAACCATAAGATCACGTTCCCCATGTTGAGCGTTTTCGAATAACCATGAAATCACGTCACCGCCGTATATAAAAATATTTACATCGATTAAATTTAGCCGGACCGAGAAATAAATCATCGAAACGAAAACTAAAAAACCATGAAATCGGGAAAAACAAAATTTACCAACCGAACATAGAAAACTCTCACCCTCGCTATCAATTCCAATGCGCTATGTTTCGTTTCTTTTTTCCGGCCAAATCACACGAAATTCCCAACACCAAACATTTTTTATTTGGTTTGAATAATCAAAAATTAAATGAATAACATGAAATAAATAATGTTTAACATTCATGGAAACTTTTCAAAGTCGGCGAAGACAAAATTGTACGCGTTTGATTCGATAATTAATCGATGACAGTAGCGTACGTGACTTATTCTAACGAATCGAACAAGAATGTAGAATCGCCCGAGGGTGTTGGCAACGACTCTTAGATTGTCGTGTCATCATCATCATATTGGCATCTCCATGAATCCATGATCATAATTATTATTATTATTATTATTATTATTATTATTATGATTATTATTATTATTTGTATTATTATTATTATTATTATTATGATTATTATTATTATTTGTATTATTATTATTATTATTATTATTATTATTATTATTATTATTATTATTATTATTATTATTATTATTATTATTATTATTATTATTATTATTATAATTATTATTATTATTATTATTAGATAATAATTATAATTACAATTAATATAATAATAATAATAATATTATAATAATCATTATATAATAATAATAATAATTATTATTATTATTATTATTATTATTACATTTGATATACTAATAATATAATAATTATATTTATTAATTATATATAATTTCATTATATATTATATATTATTATATTATCATTTTATTATTATTATTATTATCATTTATATAATTATCGCCGGTTTTATCGACGTAAAAAAAATATATATATTTCGGTTCGCACTTAGTCGTCGCTCTTTGCGCTAAGGACAATATAAAAGGAGGAAAAATACGTATGTAACTCATTTAAACGTCGGTATAACCCGGATGAGCCTTCCTCCACTTCGTAATCTAAGTTCTGCGACGATAAGCCAGTAGATTGTATACATTCTTCAACGAATAAATTACACGTGAGCGAATAATAATGTTCCCCGTATCGCCAATCAGTTTTCCCTCGTCCATAATTCCCGATTATCGGTTAAAGTCGATAAACGCCTCGGGGCATTCCACGGAATAGGTTTTATTCATTTCGGTTCTCAACGTTCTTTTCAACTTTTTCTGAATCTCGAATAGTAATCGAAGAGTCGCAGCATCGAAAAACAAGTCCATGATTCGCGAACGCAGTGTGTGAATAAGGATTGCACACGCGAACGAATTCAACCTTCACCTGAATACGCAGCAGTGACAATGCAACAGTAGAAACAACCAGCGTCTGGGCGGCCCCGATGGACAACCGTACGCACGCACGCATAGCCGCACGCGATGCGCATCTTTCCGTAATTCTATAATCGCAATCGAATGTATTCGAAGGTTCGCAAGTTTAAAAAAAACCAATAAATTCACTCTTGAAATAATGTGAAAAAAAAAAAAATTGAAAAAATTAATGAGAAGCGAGGAAAATGAGCGAATAAATCCAGAGGCGAAAATGATATGATGGAAAATTTGAACGCTTCGCAAAATTTGTAATTAAAAGATAATGAGAATTCTCGAGAAAATTCTTGTCACACGGTGATGAATAACGCGTGGGGCAAAATGGCCGAGAAATTACGACGTTCTTTTAACGTTTCGTGCGTGTTGTATCCATAGTCGTTGGATCGATGAGTACCGAGCTTACGTGTGAGTGGTATAATCCCTTGATTCAAGAATCTCGAGAATTCATCGATCAATTCCATTCGACTCGTCAAAATGACAATTTTCCACCGGATCGAATCGACTAATGGGACGAAAAAAAAATGTTTCCATCGTTAAAAACGTTCTGAGAAAAATTGCACGGAAATTTTTCGAACGACGTTAAAACGGGGGCTCACCGAAAAGTAATCGGAAAATAGAAAATACAAAAAATCAGTTATTTCCCAGCGCACGTTGGTTTTTTCCTGAATCGCCAGCGACGTGTTTCGTACGTAGTTTTGTCCATATCGATCGCGTGAAGCTGTGCCATTGCCGGCTCGGCGGTGCAACGTGCGAATGGGGACTGACTCTCGTGAGAACGAGGATAGCCCGGGCTCTTCATTGAAAGCACTTGCGAATACGGCGGATAGCGAGGGAGTGACTTGAAAGGAAAAATGCTGCACTCGGAGAGAAAGCTCGGGATTAAGAAATGAACGTAGAGACGTGGTTCGAGGAAGAAAACAGAGAAAAGTCGGAGAATTGAAGAAGGACGGGAACGAGAGAGCAACAGAAAGACGGATATTGGTCAGATATGTTCTATTTTTATATATATTTTATATATTTCAATATTATAGTATAATGTAGATCTTATATGAAATATATATTATGTTATTTATTTTATAGTCTGTATTCTTTTTTTATTTTAATTTCAACGTAATATATATCGATCGATTTCATCGTATACCGACAATAAGTATGAAAAATTTGAATTATAAATAGAAATATATTATATTACTATAAATATACTTATTCTTATAATTCCGGTTTATTATAATTATTGTTTATCGGTATAGGGATTACAATCAAATGGAAATAAAATTAGAATACGGAATATAAAATATATAACACGACATATATGAGTTCTATATAAGTATATAAGTATTATATAAGTTCTATATTACATTATAATATTGAAATATATAAAATATATGAAATTAGAATATGTATGACCAATATTTGTCTCTCCTTCTCTCCATCTTCCACTCCCCGGCTTTTCTCCATTAAGTTTTTCAACCCATATCTCCGTACTTATTTATATATATTCATATATATAATCAGTGAAGGATGTGCTCAGTCGAACAAGGCGTAATTTTCAAGCTTAGCTTTGCGCTGAACCAGCAGCATCGACTGCCAAAAAATCCAAATGAGCCGAGCGTTACTGATACCGTCTAACGCTTTTCATCCCGGAATCGCCGAGACCACCCGAATAGTGCGGCTACACTCATCAACACTATCAGACTCCTCAAACTCCGCAGACTCGCCATTTACGCGTCGCTCGAGACCCCGCATCAGTTTTATCACATTCCTCTTACTCCCGCTCTACTCCCCATAGAGAATCGATCCCCGAATCTCTTACTTTTTAATCAAGTTTTTTTGCTCTTTTTTTAAACCCATTTTTCGATGGAATATATTTTATTCATTCCACTTTCCGGTTCTGTATAATGATTATTTCTGCGGCAAAACGAGGTTCACACTGAGAGAAACATTTTTTTTCAATTTAATTTGATAGAAATTATATACTTATATACTATACAATTATTCGGAAATTATTTTGAGGAAAAAGTCAGAAAATCCGAAAGGCTGATAAAGGAAAATTGATTTTACTACAAATTTCTATAGATTCTATAATTTACTACTATGTAATTCAATTATCTATACTAATATATAATATTAATATACATAATATATTACTATATATAATTAAATGATAGAAATTATAGTGAAATCAATTTTCCACAATCAGCTTTTCAGATTCTCTGACTTTTTCCGCCAAATCATTTCCGGATTTTCGATAATAAATCGATCAATTATTTTTCAGATAGCCCACGTCATTTAACAATCAATTAAATTTTTATAAAAAATCGCATTGCACAGTGAATTAATAATGCGATAGGCTAAATTCTACGAATAATAAAAATAAAAATAATTTAATAATGATAATAATAATAATAATAATAATAATAATAATAATAATAATAATAATAATAATAATAATAATAAGAACAATAATAATAATAATAATAATAATAATAATAATAATAATAATAATAATAATAATAATAATAATAATAATAATAATAATAATAATAATAATAATAATAATAATAATAATAATAATAATAATAATAATAATAATAATAATAATAATAATAATAATAATAATAATAATAATAATAATAATAATAATAATAATAATAATAATAATAATAATAATAATAATAATAATAATAATAATAATAATAATAATAATAATAATAATAATAATAATAATAATAATAATAATAATAATAATAATAATAATAATAATAATAATAATAATAATAATAATAATAATAATAATAATAATAATAATAATAATAATAATAATAATAATAATAATAATAATAATAATAATAATAATAATAATAATAATAATAATAATAATAATAATAATAATAATAATAATAATAATAATAATAATAATAATAATAATAATAATAATAATAATAATAATAATAATAATAATAATAATAATAATAATAACAATCATAATTAAAAAAAATAATAATAATGAATCATTCGACATTTGTAAAAATTGACGTCTGCCCATCCAAATCAATCGATTGAAAAAAAAATGGAAAGGCGTGTATATTTCTCGATACGGATTGTGCAATTTGTGTGCATGCGAAAGGCCTCGATGCGATCGTGCCGATTCGAGGTGATAAAAGAAACTCGTACGCCAAGGACGCAAACGGGCCGCAGCACGATCGAGTTCTCTTCGTTCGCGCGGTTTGTCGGAGCTCCCGCAAACGCCATAAAAGTTTTTACACTTCAACGATACTCTCTCGAGGGATTTCTGAGCAAAACGCACGCATATACGCGGGACTCGGTAACGTCAGTCGCGCTAACGGATCTCGCGGTCAATTCCACGAGTATAAAAGTACGCGTACGTGTATGCGTAATAACACTTGCTCGTTCGCGTACGTGCGATCGGTTAAACCGGCTGATCCATACTCGTTACGCGACGACGATCGATAAAATTGCACGAACTGCATCAACGGATTCCTGTTACACTACATCGAGAGTATTCATTAATTCTCCGACGATTTTTATGACTGTTCGCACGATTTATATTCAATTCATCAACGGCCAATAACCTTTGCGAATGAAAAATATAATTTTTTTTCCTCCGTCTTTGGACACTGTGCTGAATTAAAATTGTTTTTTAGAAAATGATAGGACTCGTGAGGATGAGAAAAAAACTGCTTTTTATATCTGGACAGATATCGATGTGTTGTTTTAAAATTAAAAGTCGAGAAAAGATTTTAAAGGGCATTCATATTCGTCTAAAAATGTTGGAAATCCTTTTTTTTTATGTTTCATCCATCCATTCGCAAATGGCAATTGCCTTAATATAGAAAATATGTCGAATCGACCGCTTAAAGGTTCGACGAATCGATGCATAATACGTGTCCATGCATTTTTGCACGCGATGCAATTTTTTTCCGTAGAAATTTAACGACACGACGAATGTAAGTTTATATTTTAAAAAATCAGTTCAGGGGCACAAATTTTTCTACGCATCCGAGTCGCACGAAAAAAGGTTTGTTAACCAATTACTGGCTAATTTTATTATCATAGAAACAGTCGTTTTATATCTTGATGAAAATTTCCAACGGAGAAGACGTGAATCACCCTTTCAAGTTATTTGATAAATTTACAATCAACCATTCAAAATAATAATAATAATAATATGAATAATAACAATAATAATAATAATAATAATAATAATAATAATAATAGTAATAATGATAATTATAATAATAATAATAATAATAATGGTAATAATGATAATTATAATAATAATAATACTAATCATAACAATAATAACAATAATAATAATAATACAACGGAGTAATTAATCAATTTCTAATTATATATCATCAATTAATTATTGTTTTCATTGTATTTTTTATATATCAATGATTATCAATGAGCAATTAATGATATTATAGGCTAAATTCATTCTCTACATCGTAAAAGAGACTCGATTACAAATCCGCCAAAGCTTCAACTATCGATTCTCAACCCGTAATCGCACAACCGTTTGTTGACAACGCGACATAAGCCGGCAACAAATAATAAACAAGAAAACTGTCATTGTTATGAAACTCTTACCTGAGCTGTACGTGGCGTTTGGGGAGGACAGTTTGACCGAGTTGTCTTCGATATATTCCCAGGAAAAAAGTTACAAACGTATTTGTACAAAATTATCAAACGTTGTATACCGTACTATATATATTCATCTACGCATGTATGCGTGATATATACATCAATACGTAAAACTGTTTCACACGAACAATCGCGCACACACTCGCAGCGTCAAGAATTACAATTCGTTGTCCCAAAAACCATGAAATAACAAAAATCTTCCCCGCTCAATTCCGCAACTCGAGCGATTATGGAAAGAAAATTTGTAAAATACAGTTTTTAAAACGCTAATTAATTCCGTCCGCGAATCGTAACCGACGCGATTTATCGCGTCGCACACGATCGAATTGCGCGAGTGAATAAAAAAAAACGAAGAAAAATAAAATTATAATTTCGTTAGATCGCGATTGTAATTTTTGTTTTATATTATCGTTGATTCGTTGTGTATCGTTTGGAGGCACGTTTTGTTGGATTTCGCGCCAGAAGAGCGCAGCTCCTACGGCGGACTCCGCGCGGCAACTGACGTCGTATTCGAGTGTTCCGGCGTGTCTGACCCGCGCAGCCGTTTCTACTTGCTCGTGGCGGGACGAACGAGACTCGCTTACAAATACCTTCTGTGTGTCGTGCCTGTGTGTTTCATGATTTTGCGGGTATGGGTTACGTGTTTGCGTACGTATGGTTGACGAGGGAACGACGGAGGGCGCGGTGGCGGGAGGGGGGGGGAGGAGGAGGGGGAGAGACAGGACGGAAAGTACGTCGGCGGTACAGCGTGGTTTGCGCTATACAAGCCGGCCGTGTACTCACGTCTGCTCGGTACTGGTATTAACTACTACCGACTACGCTTACCACAGTTGTACGAGGATTCTCTTACACGTCTCGTTCACTTAATAGACTACCGTCGGGATAAGCCGTACATGTCAATTTTTCGTAACTAACCCGGTAAACTTTCATTTTCTTTTTATTTTATTTTTTTGATAAATATTTGAATGTGCTATGAGTGATTTTTTGGGAGCGTGGAACCGTTGTTGATTCACGAGAATGTGAAAGATTTTTTTGATTTAATTTAGATCTTGGCATTTGAATTAATTTGCATAATTGAATTAAACATTTTACTTGTAAATTGCGAGTTTTTGGCAGAAATGAAAAGAAAAAAGTTCACATGGAAACGTGGGGACCTGCAAAATTCCTTTATTTGATTTTATTTATTCATTATATATTAATTTTACATAATTGAATTAAACATTTTACTTGTAAATTGCGAGTTATTGACAGAAATGAAAAGAAAAACGTTTACATGGAAACGTGAAGACCTATAGAATTTCTTTATGTGATTTTATTTCAAATTATATTATTAACTTTCCGATTTTATAGAGAAGTTATATTATTTCTTATTATACGTTCGTATTTTTTACGAATGAGAAATAGAGTTTTGAGTACAGAAGTTTTAATTGATTTTTACAATGCGCATATCTGTTTGATGAGAAAAAAGAGCTAAGCAAAAAACGATGGAAAAATCGATTTCGAGGATAAGATCCGATGATGGACGAGATAAACGATCTATAAACTGCTCACAACCGGCGTTCGAGTGACCACCGATTGTCAATCTTCTCGCACGATCAGTTACGCCGCAGTTACGCCGATCAGTACCTGTCCGTCGCAACGAACGATATCCAAACGAATCTACCGTCTCGATTATTACAATTTAATTATTCAATAACCAACGATAACGAAATTAACGTTATGCGATCGAATTCAAATCCAATTTTCGCACACAAATACACGGGCGAGGGCACACAAATCTCATTTCCCGAGAAAACAACACTTGTATAATCACTGATTACATTTGAAAAATAAAATAATAAAATTTTTAATTGTTCTCCAATCTTTCTTCGTTCTTCACCGCCGAGCAAAGAAGCAGATACCGAACAATATTTTTCAGAACAATATTGTTCCCCGTCGCTATCTGCGTCGCAATAAACGCAAACAATTTTTTTCAATTCTTTTATTTATTCATTTATTTCTCTCGCAACGCCTTAAGGAGTGTCTTTGAGACACGAACGACTTGCAATTTAACGATTTAACAACCTTGTAATCACCAAAGAATTACGAATAAATTAGAAGAAAAAAAACATTGTCGTAGTTTCGAAGAAATTAAAGACAAAATGAGCGTAGAATGATCGTCGATGATTCGCGTTACGAGTTTTTTTTTTTTTTCAATTTTTTTTCTTGCAAAACGTTCCGATGGGACACGAGTGATTCATCATCGTCGTCGGTATCATAAACGTCATCGCCTACGTCGTTTCCGCTGTCATCGGAATTTCCGTCAGAGTCATGCACGAAATATTCTTGAGAATGATGGAGATTTGCGGTAGCTTTGCGATGGGAGTGTCGAGACCACGTCGGAAATGATTTCTTTCTCGCCTCCGACGAATTATTTTTTTTTTTTTAATCTGCGGTATCACACCTGGGGGTCGATCACCGCTCCGGCCGTGGTCGCTCGGCTCACCTGACGCTTCGTTCCGGCACGCAGATGTTATTAAAGCGTATTAAAGCCCCGGTGTTACAGTACAGTTACAGTACGCGATTGCTTAAGGTTATGAGCTACGTGTTTCTCTCGTTCTTTCTCGCTCCACCGTTAACGCTGATGGTTTCGTCTCTTACACACTCATAGCGGCTATGTCGAT
This sequence comes from Sussaba pulchella, assembly GCA_963971145.1. NCBI lineage: Eukaryota > Metazoa > Arthropoda > Insecta > Hymenoptera > Ichneumonidae > Sussaba > Sussaba pulchella. Next base: position 17,713 of record CAXAQZ010000913.1, read on the forward strand.
GTAGCACATCGCCTTAAGGGCTCACATAGCCCTGGGCGAGCTGAGAATCGAATGAATTAAAAAAAAAAAATGTATAAAGGTTGTATGGTGAAAATAAAAATTAAATTGTTGATTTCACATTCTTTATTCACTTTTCAAATGTGAGAAAAATAATAAAAAAATTTTTTATATGGATATAGTTTGTTTTGCGGGTATTAATGGACTACTGTTGGTAAGAAGGGTTTGGACGATAAGTCCACCAAAAATTATCCGACTTGAAGAAATGAAGGAGCATCCAGCAAAGTAATGTAGTAGTTGTAGTCTGAAGAGAGTTTTTTCTTTATTTTTTTGGTTGGACAATTTTTTATAAATTATTGGAAGAAAAAAAATATTTTTCTATGCATATTAAACTTTGAAATACTGTGATTTCTTTATTTTTGAGAGAGAAAATTTCACTTCGGGTGGATTCCACCCAGTGTGACGGTGAAGAGTTGAGTCAACGTCAGGACGAAAGTTTTTTTTCATTTTACCATTCGAAATCAGGAATACGCGTTTTATTCCATGAAGATGTGATTGCAATAGTATTATTAATGAATTATCATGAATTGCTTTTGGATATTAAAATCTATTGCAGAATAATAATTTATCCAAATTGTTCATCATTATTGTGGAAATGTGAGAATTTTAATTGTTGCATCATAAATAATTATAGTCATTACTTTGAAAAAGTTTTTCAAATACATTTTTATATTTTTGCAATAATAATAAATAATTTGAATGAATTATTTTGCGACAATGGATTCTCATATTTAATAGGAATTATAATCCCCGATAATTTAGTAATGAAAATGTATTTGAAATACTTTTTCAAACTAATTACTATAATTAATGATCATGCAACAATAATAATGTTTTACACTTTCGCAATAATAATCAATAATTTTGATGACCTATAATTTTAGAATTGATTCTAATATTCAATAGCAATTATAATCCATAATAATTGAGTGATTATTGTATTTCAAATAGATTTTTATTGAATGAACGCCCAACCGCGGTTTCGATATCAGTTAACTTATGTGATCGCGTAGTGTATGAACAACCTCCGCGTCTGAGTTCATTCCGTCTGTGTAGCGAGAATGATTAATGAATCCTTGAAAGATTAGATTTCCAGCCCTGTCGATACTGTCTGACAATACTTGATATCGACTTTTCAAAAGAAAAAGAACGAAAAAAAAATTATAAATAAAAATCAATGTTTCCAAACACAAATCCTTTG